>JAPQRP010000025.1:22985111-22999959 GCA_037367295.1 Apogon hyalosoma
ATGCAGGGGTCTGTCAGGAACCCAGAAACTCACTAACTTTTTTATTATATACACACATTAATTACAAGCAAGCAGATCACAGGCGAGGATGGTTACCTTTAATAACCATTTAAACCCATGTGTGTCAACTTCTGTGAATGTTATAAGGCCAAAACCTCCAAGGTATGTAAACTTTTGATCTGGGTCATTTGGATAGTTTCTGTTGTTGTTATGATGTAAAAAGAGCTAAAACATTTGTTTGATAATAAACGGATTCACCCAACCACTAACCATCAGTGAAAGAAAAGGTTTTGTATTGTCATTCGTATTCTCTGAAAAATGGCCAAAAAAGTCTCAAATTCTGCTAGGGTATGTAAACTTATGAGCACAACTGTATATGCACCATGTAACACTGATGCTCATGATGCTCAGTGAATAAAATTAAACAAAAACAAACCAGAAATACAAATGTGTATAAAAAAAAAAAAAGCTTTCTATTTATTCAGTGAATGATGCAGTCTGTGGATACAAAGCATTGATCCCTTGGTAGTTGTTGTAGTCCTAAGTGTGTTCTGGTGTGTGACTTCCCCTGTTGTTGATAGTTTGGAATATTAATACCACATAAAAACCCTTTAAAAGAAAAATTGTTCGTAGCTGGTGGTGCAGGAGTACAAGTCCAAAATCATCAGGATTAGTTCTCTGGGGGCCATGAATGAATAAAATTGGACTGCCTGCACCTCCACCATCAAAGTGATGGAAAGACCTGCTTCATTTGTTTATGCTGCATTTTTATATGGCTTCATTGTCTTTGTGATCACCAGTTTATAAAAATCAACATGTCAAACACAAAACGAAAACCTGGGCATTTTATGTGGAAACCATCATGGGAGTCCATACAACAGGTTTAACAGGAAAACGTAGACCTAATCTTGTCAAATAGAACCTGTGAGAGTGAGATAATGACCTGAGTAAACCTTCCTGTTGTTTATTGGACATTGATCTGACCTGAAAATAACCCCATCAAATGTTTGAAGCTGATAGAAATCCGACTTGACATTTATATCGTATTACAATTTCAGGATTAACAGAGCAGCTCAGTTTTGTGACTGTATGGGAGTGTTTCCGTGCTATAATAACGCTCATTAAGAGTCCTCGCTTGTTTAAGGACCGTTAATTCATCATCATATTTATTGTGGTTTTAGGCTTTATAGTGCACTAATAATACCTCCCATTTATCTTCTGCTGTCATGGCAACGCCTCAGCATCCAGCCGGTTGTGTGGAACTGTTTTTATTTCCTCTCAGCCCACATCATACATATTCTAATTGTTGGATATAAATCTAAGCTGTAATGGCCCCGTCACATTCGCTCTTATTAGTGTTTGCAACTACTGGAAACGGTTAGTGATCGTTTGTGTCTAAGGAGGTAATTAGTCAGCTCTAATTGGACAGAAATCCACCTCGGCGTCACCGGAGCTGCGTGGTCTCGGCGTGGCAGAGCTCCGTCTCCATTAACCTGCAGCTCATTTGAATGCAGCAGCGATTCCTGCAGGTTCACGCAGTTCCGAACCGAACAGTCTTAGTCTTTTTCTGCCGGCAGCTGCACCAGCCACCAACCCACCTGAAGTCACTTTAACACCTTTTCACACTCAGGCTGATGTAACAATTTTAGCATCACAATGTGTGGGGCATGAATCATTATTTTTGCCATGCGGCATACGGTAGCTCCCTTACAGATTTGTTAATGTTTTAATTACTGCATCAAGCTGAACATCTGGCTCATGCCACATGGGAATGTAAGAGACTTTTATTTTACATCTTCTTTAGTAACACAAAAAAAGAACAAAAGCAAATATGGAAAGTTACAAATAACTTTAACTTCAAGAGTAGGTGATTATCTGAACAAGGATTTTTTTTTTTAAAAATCATCCCACAGGGTTTTATTTTTCCATTTAACTTTCATATCAACAGCCAATTTGATCTCAGCCCCTCATCCATATTTACTAAATCAATTTCAATTTCTGTGTTTCACAAAACAAAAGCTTATTTTGTTGATATTTTTTTCAACTTTTTTTTTTTTTTTTTACTTTAAAGTTGAAAAGCGATTGTCTCCGCATTGGCACATTTTAATACTGAGAAAAGCAATTTGGAAATGGAACGCTTGAACCAAAAGAAATGAAGTTTAAACTGACAGGAAAACCATTCTAAAATCAAAGTGCACAGACTCTCTAATTCTCCAATTAAAAGTTAAAATTGTTTCGCACAACACATAGTTTTCAGAAACAGATTTTTCATTTTTTCACATAATGTACTTACATACATACACATTGTCTGTTGTGTCCTTATTTTGCTCATCAAACTCAGGAGTGGAAACTGTGCTCAGGGACATAAAAGCTGCTCTGCTCCTCTGTACATTCTCACCGTAGACTGTGCATAGGGTAGGGGTGTCAAACATACGGCCCGCGGGCCCACCAGAGGGTCCAATTTGGCCTAGGATGAATTTGTGAAATGAAAAAATTACACTGAAGATATGAACAACCAAGGATGTCAAAATCATTTTAGTTCAGGTTCCATCTACACTACCAATCAAAAGTTTGGACTCACCTGTTTTTTTCTTTATTTTCATGACTGTTTACATTATAGATTCTCACTGAAGGCATCAAAACTATGAATGAACACATATGGAATTATGTAGTTAAAAAAGTGTGACATAACTCAAAGCATGTTTTATATTTTAGATTCTTCAAAATAGACACATTTTGCTTTTATTACTTTGCACATTCTTGTCATTCTCTGGATGAGCTTCATGAGGCAGACACCTGAAATGTTTTCCAACAGTCTTGAAGGAGTTCCCAGTAACTGAGCACTTGTCGGCCATCTGCGGTCCAGCTCATGTCGTTTAAATAAGAAGGCGAGTCCAAACTTTTGATTGATAGCGTACGCCCCAGTTTGATCTCAAGCGGGTCAGACCAATAAAATACCATTATAATTACCTATAGATACTGACGACTCCATTTTTTTCTTTTTTGTCAGTGTAAAAAAAAAGTCAAACTATGTGAAAATGTTTATATATCAGTTGATAAAAAAATGTGAATGATCCGAACAAATATGAACAACATGCAATTTAACAGTATTCTGCCTGTGACTAAATGTTTTGTGTATTTGTAGATCCACTGTGATCTGTACGTTGTAATGCACGTGTAAATGATAAAATGAGAACTAATATTGTTGTAATTGCACTTATTCTTCTCCATAATTCTCAGGTTGTTCATGTTATTCACATTTTTTAAAGGATCATTTGTGGACATAAAATCTTTTCAGAATGTAATTTTACTTTTTTCACTCTTGACATTATTTATAGGTTGTTATATTGTTATTTTTATGTATTTGGCCCCTGAACTAAAATGAATTTGACACAGTTTGTAGGAGCCATATGTAAGTTTTCTTTTTGTATTTGTGGGTTTGGTTTGTGTCTGTACGCTGCATTGGTGCCAGGGTGAGGGGTGTGTCACTGTGGGTGTGTCATCCGCGATTATTTGTTATTGCACTCATCTGTTCTCCTGGGCTGGTGTTTTCTACATGGTGTAGGGTGAGCGTCGGGAGGGAACATTTTCTGTTGACCGCTACGCTACGCTACACCAGGTTACACTGTACAACTTTGCTTTATTATGTTTGCACAGCCGACTGTAAAGTATTTGGAGCTTCTGTACGAACGTGAGATAGACATAAAGGTGTTAAACAGTTTCATTAGTGAGGAGAGAGTTTGGTGTGTCTGTCACAGTTTTCTCCCATGTTCTCCCACTGCGGCTGACATTATTTTTGGGTGGTTCCTTGTTAGCCGCAATACTGCTCACATAGGGCGTCACGGTGCTGAGGGGGCACAGACTGAGCTGTAGAGCTGGGCATATCAATCTAAATATCGATAGTATTGATACCAAGGTGAGTATCAGTATCAGATCGATACTAGTGTGATGAGATCGATACTTTTGTTGCAGTTTCTCTTATATACATCGGCCGGAGGTTTGCACTACTAACTTTATTTTCACAAATATCTGCGTGCAATGGAAGGTTTTTTCTTTTCTGCTGTTTATATTCCTATATTTATATTTATTATTACATTGTTGCTTCTGTTTACGTATTTGGCACAGCTGACTTTCTTACTTTATTACTGACTTTATTTGTCACAAATATCTGCATGTCATGAAAAGTATTTTTTGTTGTGCTGTTGACATTGTTATATTTCTATTTATATTTTTGTTACAATGTTGCTTTTTTGTTATTTTGCCCTAGTAACTTTTTCTTAAACAGTTGTGTGTAGTAAAAGGTAAAAGGGGGTTATTTTATTATTTGTATACTGTTAAAATGTTTTATATTGTAGTTAGTTAATAAAAAAAATGTGTATTTGTCTAAAATCTTTGTCCTGTGTTTCAACATAATCAATTAACTAAAGGCAAAAATCACAAAATTATTCAGTGATCATGACATTTCAAGTAAAAAGTATCAGTATTGGTATGGGCGATACTAGTCCTGTATTTACTTGATATCGGATCGATACCAAAATTCCCAGTATCGCCCACCTTTACTGAGTCGATCATGTCAGTAATTACAGGCCTAAATGACGGATTATTTTCATTTTCATTTATTCTGAAGCACACAGCCATTAAGACAGGCCTTATTATACATTTTTGGTCAAAATAAATGTGTTGCGGTCACGAGTCTTGTGATGTGCGTCATTGTGTGCGCATGCTACCATGGAGGCAAAGTGCATTAGTTTTGAAGCAGGGAGAGACAGAAATTAGTGCTATTGCTGGACTTGAGATGGCACAGGAAATCACAAACCTTCCCCTACTTGCACCACAGAGAACTGCCTTACAGATGCTCACATTTCTACTTGACAATATGACAATATGTGCAATAATCAGTACATTGAACTGTGCAATAAACCTATGGCATGATCAGCATGTGCACAGCTGTATATAGTATATATAACTTTCTTGATTTGTGTTTATCTTGATTTTGCATGTCTTTTGCTCTTGTTTGCTGCTGTAAACCTGGAATTTCCCTTTGTGGGCCTAATAAAGGCTTATCTTATCTTACCTTACCTTACCTTACCTTACCTTACCTTACCTTACGACAACCAACATCAGTACTTGTATCCAAACCTCTGGGTTGTTCTAGGCACCGCATTAACTCTGCCAGTAACAGTAGCCTCTGCACAGTGAAGTTTTTCCAAAGTTAAGCTCATTAAAACATACCTGCATCAGTGGGACAGGAAGGGTCTTACTGTCATCAGCATCAATGCAAAACCTGCTCAGAAGTTGGCATATTATGATGACCTAATTTTTTAATAATTTTGCAGCAAGGAAATGGAGTCAAGTCTCTCTGTAAAAAATTGAAAAATACCTGTTCTATAGACTGTTATCCAGTTTTGTATATGTCATAATTGTAAATTTTTCTCTTTTGTGTTTATATTTATTGATGTGGGCACCCTGATTGTCAGCAGTAGAAAAGTAGAAATAGCATAAAAGCAGAGAGCAGCATAAAAATAGAAATATTTGCTTCTTTTTCACTTCTGCTATCTGCATGTTACCATTATCAAAGTTCCCCTCATTTTGAGAAACAAGCAATGGCGTAAAAATATCCAATGCAAACTGAAATTTACAAGTTTAGATGACATAGATGGAACAAGAAAGTTTTATTTCTGTGGGAATTTTTCCTCTTCAGCATCAAGGATCATCTCTACATGGGGTTCTTTCAAATTGGCAAAATGTACTCTGTAAGATTAGAGGTAAAAGTACTCATTATGTAGAATGGCTCTTTTCAAAGTGCTGTTTTATTATAGATGAAGGGGGAAAATAAGCAGTTATTATTTCTGACACTGCAATGAATGACATTAAGAGAACGGGAAATCAGAGAATGTAAATGACCTGGACATATTGACTAGAATGTTATGTATAACGGCTTCATTGCGTTAGGAAAGCGGTTCCCATCTACCTCAGCTGTACTTTGTGTTTAATCTGTAATCAGCAGATGTTGGCATGCTTACACATATTAGTTTATTAGTTTTACTGGTATTTGGATTGGACACTTTTTATTGCCATGCAATAATGACTCCAGATGAAAAGTTAGAAGGTTGTAAAAATGAATTCCATATGAGCAGGATGGACAGATGGACAGCAGTGTGTGTGTGTGTGCGTGTGTGTGTGAGTCGATACAACACCCTCATTGTCATTTTATGTTCATTTTTATGTGACAGTGGCTGGAAAATGACATGATCAATGTTTATCGATCACCAGCGCAATGATCCGCTGTAGAATATATTATAGTGCGTACAGTGTGAGGGAACAGGTGATATGGTCAAGGTATGGATTTGATTCCCTGCCGCAAAGCATCATGGGATCACCTGTGTGAGTGAGATTATCGATAAGTTCATATTGTTCAGCTGTAATTGTGTGTGTTTGTTGGAGAGATGGATGTCTTTAAGCGTGTATGTGTTTTGATTCTGGGCCTTCTCGTAGTGAGCAGTTGCCATGGTAACCGCTGTGTCCAAGGCCAGCGCTATTGTGCTGCCCACATCTCTTTAGTGTGTGTACGTCCATGTACTCCTCACATTATGAGGATGTAAATCACAGTCACATGTGGGCATCTGAAGTTAACAGTTTTCATGGTCGACTTGGTTGGAATAGGGTCGTGACGGTGTGGTTAAAACTACAGGAAATGAATATTTAGTACATTTGTTGTCCCTTAAATACATGAAAACATCACATTTGTATCTGTACATGTGTGAGTTTCATATGCTTCATGCCTTTGTCACAGCCTTGTTGTTGAATGATAATACATAATATTATTTTTTTCTTTTTTTTTTTTTTACCTGTTTCACATGTTGTTGTTTTTTTTAATTATAGCATGTTTTTATAAACTTTTCACCATGCTTTTATAATGTGTATATACTAGTGCTGTCAAATGATTACAATTTGTAATCAGATTAATCACAGGGTTGCTGTGGATTAATTTTGATTCGTCACAGTTAGGCTAAATATCATTCATTGTGAATCTATATTAATCACATTTAATTTTGCACGAGCAAACAGACTCAAGGAAGAAGGAAATATATGTGCACTTAATGGGTTTATTGAACACCTTCAACAGTTTCAACAAAACTGTTTTTGTTTTTTGTTTTGTTTTTTTTGTCCTCATATTTCCATCCAGAGGCCAGTGTGCTGTTTAGTGTCTTCTGTCTTTATGGGATGGTTCTGCTGCCTGTCACTACCGGATCAACTGACCATTTGTTCATGCGCGATGCTAACTCTTCTTGGACAAACTGGCCCAAATGTGTTGCCAGAGACATTCAGAGTCATTCTGCTCTGCAAATGGGTTAATTGGGTTGAAATTTTTAATCCGGTAATCATAATGATAGATTAATCTGTGTTAATGCATTAATTTTGACAGCCCTAATATGTACAAGTTTCTGTAAACTTGTATATAACATTTTTAAGAGAAAAGCCATTTAGAAAGTTTGCGACAAAGGAAACAAAATAGAAACTGAAAGGACATGAATCATTACATTTGAGGCACACAGATGATCCTATTATTGAGTTTTTATCCAAAGTATGAAAAAAATAGCTGAGAATGATAATTATTTCATTAAACTCCAATTACAGCACAAATATCAGCAAAATACTGTCCTGGATTCTACTTTTCGGGGGGAAAAAAGAAAATAATTATATTTTACATTTGCAACTTAATATTAGCACTTAAATCAATCAATCAATCAAATTTTATTCATATAGTGCCACATCATAACAAAAGTTATCAAATGCACTTTACATTTAGAGCTGCATTAAACCAGACTGTTCCATGTTTTGCTCATTCATTCAAACATTCACTGATGTCTCTCTGTTCAGTTTATTTTTCTATGTACATTATTTATACTCATAACTGGAGATTGCAGTCAGACAGAGCATCCATTATGACTCATATTTCACATAATAGACTTTAGACAAACATGACATAAACGCTAATACCACCTCTTGCAAACGTAGGGTCCAGACCCACAATCAGTCACTGTGCTAAAAGTTGTCAAAGTAAAATACAAAACAATAATTGGATATGTGAATTTTAAAATGGAAGGCTGTTCAGAGGTGTCTTATACCCCTACACTAGAAAAATGGACTAATCTGACAAAAGGAAAGGTTGGTTTTTAGAAAATCTGTGCATGTTGGTTGCTTTTCTTAGTGGATTTGTGCAATAATTAGAACATGACTATTAGGACTATTTTGTTGTCCGTGGAATGTTATTATGATGTATGTGTCATATGTTGTATTCTGTTGTTTTATTTACATTATTTACAAAATTTAGGAAACATTGATCTCACCAAAGCCAAGTGAAAAGGAGACGTGAGACCTCAATCTGAAAGAAGTGACAAGTAAATGACGTAAAAGACATAATAAGACGTAACAAGAAAAAAAAAAAGTACCAAAAGAAAAAAACTAAACATAAAAGACATAAAAGAAGATTACAATAGTATAATAATCCTGTTCTGTATTATACTGGCTGCAGGGTTGAGCCAGTGCTGGGCCGTGGGAGAAACAGGCTGGCAATACGCTTAGATTTATCATATATATTATCACCTTCTTATTACTATCATCATTATTGTTATTATTGTACTTACACACTACACACTAGAAACATAACATAACAGTCAACTGCCATATAGGGCATCATCCATATACTCCTATGAATAAATAAATAAATAAATAAATAAATAAATATATACACACACACACACACACACACACACACACAATTGCATGTTTTTTTGTCCTTTTTTCTTCTGCTTTTTCCTTTCCTTCTTCCTTGTCTCCTTTTTGCATTTCATTGAACTTTCATTGACAACAAAACCAGGATAATGTAAAAAACGTAAGACAAAAACCTGCACACAAGTCAACATTATTCTGTTGATGAAGAGGCAGAAAACAGTGGGTATAATGTCAAATTATGATTTTTTTTTTTTTTTTTTTGTAAATCTGGCCAATCTGTTTATTTTTGGGCCTTGAGCAGCAAAAGTTTGGGAACCACTGCTTCCCGTACTTTACCTCCTGAGACTTAGCCATGAGTTTTTTGTTCTATGTAGCTTTTGTGTAGCTTTATAAAAATTTAAAAAAAAATGAAGGACATTTATGAAAATATTATCTGAAAAAAATGGTTGCATCATGCTGTTTTTACTTATGTTTTCATGCAAAGGCAGACACTTTTATTTTCCTGTGTCTCAGGAGGTTAAATAGAAAAAAGAAAACATAATGTGCTAGTGTTTGGAAGTAGACATACATGTGTCAAAGACACTCACTTCTGAAGCTTATAACATTTGGGTGGGTGTAACTGCATATTTTGTGCACATTCTGTGTGTATTTCCTGCAAATGTTGTGTCTAGAATAGACAATGATCAGCATGATTTAGTAATGTTAATGTTTTAGTAGTAGCCTGAGTAGAGATTATTTTTACATTGATTCACCTCTGCCTTTGAGACTGAAACATCCAACAGTGTAGATCAGGGGTCGGCATCCTTAAACACTCAAAGAGCCATTTGCACCAGTTTCCGATAGAAAAGAAAACACTGGGAGCCATAAAACCCTTTACGACAACTAAAATGAATATAACACAGTGTATATCTTTTTTTTTTTTTACCTTTATGCTCTGTATAAAAAACAATAGCGTGTTGCATTTATGAAATCAATGAACTGCTGTGGAGAAAAACAGATTTTATTTCTGCACACAATAAAAACATTTAGAACTCCGAAAAAGATGCTGGGTTAAAGTTACCTTCAAATAAAATACTCATTGTCTATGAGTCCTCCTTGTACAGTATTTATGAAATAAAAAGCCAAATTTAAACTATCCACCTACAGCAAAACAAACATGCAAACCAAAAATGCCGTCTGTCTCTGTCGTCCTTTTATCACATTCAGCGCGCAGTCAGCTGTCAACCTGAGTAAAAAAGGACTATTTCACTCAACAATGTCAAATATATTTTGCTAAATAACAGCCAATTAAAATATTATTTTACCCGGTTAATCTCATTTTTGCTCCTGATCTTCTTTTTCACGTTCATAAGTGTTGTGAATGGCATTCCATGTTTCAAACACAAAATTTGTCCTGTTTGGGAAGGTTTTCAGTCTCACTCAAATTGTCATTCTGACCAAGAACATCTTCATCAACTACAGCATCTTCAAGATCAGCTGTCGAGGGTTTCAAACTTTCAAACCGTTTAAACCTTTTGCCATTACTTTATTGAGCGACAATAAATTAAACATGTTTTATTTTAAAGTTACAAGATCGCAATAATCTTCAAATTTAAAATTACATTTAAAAAGCTAACAAACTAAAATAAAATTAATTCAGCTTAGATACTCATTAATTTTCCCAAAGCAACAGGGAGCTGCAGCAGAGGGATGAAAGGGCCACATGTGGCTCCAGAGCCCCGGGCTGCCGACCCCTGGTGTACATGTATAATTACACACTATGTATATATGGCAAAAAGAATCATGAAAACTAAAGAAGAGAATAATTTGTCATTGAATATTTTTCCAAAGATACAAAATGTTGATTTTCTCACCCCTTGTGTGTTCTTGTTGGTTTGTGAGTTCAGTTTGTGTCCTGAATTAAAATAGAGCAAACCCATCCTATCGAACTGATGCCAGAAATGTTATGGAGTGTACCTACTGACACGCCCCACCAGCTGCCAAGAGCCACAGAAACACTTTGCACAAAGGCTTTTTTCCCTTTCAAATGACTAAATTAAAAAAAAAAAAAACTACAGAAAACATGTCAATGATGTTACCAACAATGAAAAGTGACTAAATTTGATTTTAAACTGAAGTCAAGTGCAGATTGATGGTGTAAACGGTTTTGTTTGCCACTGACATTTTAATGTGCTATTTTATTGCGTATTTTTTTAGCACAGCCTGTTTTTATGTCAGCTCAGTCTTGGGGTTCTGTAATTGTTAGCTGCTTGACTCTTATTTATTTTCTATTTTTCCTATCAGTTTTTCTTGTTGCTGTTTGCTGCAGCAGAGGCCCCATTTCCCCACAGGGATCAATAAAGTTTCATCTGTTCCCTGAAAGCTGATGCATTTCTGCTCGGGTACTGTGCTGTTTTGTGCCGCGGTGCTTGAGATGGTTTTGGTTTTGTTTGTTTTGTTTTCCTCATGTTTCTTCCATGACAATCGACCTATTTGGTTTCACATTCTTTTAATTTAAATAGATTAAGTTTTGGTGCAGAATGGCGGCTTTTGAAATGTTTGGCACAAACCCCAATTCTCTGGCTTTGACGTCAGTTTGTACATGGACTTACTTTGCTTTTTTTTTTTTTTTTTTTTTTTTTTGTCCTAGTGGGATTTCATATCTTTTCCTTTGTCATGTTTCCCCTGAAAACTGGCTCTTTAATTTCCTGCCAGTAAGAGTTTTTCAGACAGCTCTGTGTTCGAAGAAAAATCCAATAGAAACACTGCAAGGGAGTCGTAGTATGAAGACTCTGTAGGCCTCTATGTGTACAGCAGCATGTTGGGCAGTAATTAAACCCAGAGAGAAATCATCAGTGAAGACAAAGCAGAGTGGTTCTGATCCTGCCAGAGCCTCCTCTTCCTCTTCATCCATCTCCTCCTGAGCCTCCTCTCTTTCCCACTAAATTCCACTTTTTTCATCCTTTTTCTCCTCTAACTCCCCTCTAACTTTATACAGTCCTCTTCATTTTCCTGTCTTTTGGAGTGTGGTTGGTACTGTCACAACGGGGGTTATGAGCTCATGATCATCTTTCGTCTACATTTGTTGGTCAGCAGGATACACAAAAAAACACTAATGATTTATAGCCCTTTATATGGGCACTCATAGAAATACTCTGAAATTCAAAATTTCAACCTTAGTGTGTTATTGGAGGAAATAACAAGACTTTTGTGATACTTTTGTTATGTAGAAAATCAAGGTCAATGAAGTTACCATATTTGGTTCCTTACCCTTAAAGTGGGGGGAAAAAGTATAAAATACAATAAATCCACATGTAAGGTGAAAGAACATGTATTTTAGAACATTAGAGCATCACTTTTCTAACATTAGACCAACATCAGCGCTGATCCAGACCCCTGTCCACATCCACATGATCCCTTTGAACATCATCCCTTTTTATTAGTACCTTTACTTCATGGTACCGAACAAAGCAGGTCCACTCACTGTTCATGCAGAGGTGGACCTTATAGACCCTGGAGACCACATTGGACCTGAGATTGTTGACTCACCATCCTCACTGTACCTGTTGCTGTCACTGTCTTGCAATGTGTGTGGAAATTACCAAAAATAATCACTTGCACAATAAAGGTTTAACCACCGTACTTTTTGGAGGAGATCTATGAAATGAACATGAAGTCAGGGATTGTTTTTTTAAACAATGGAGAGAAACAATTAAGTAAAAAAAATTAAAGATCCAACCACCACTGGCAACCAAAAGCATCTACAGATCTAAAATGTTAATACCTGTTCATCCACTAATCCTATCAATACATGTAAATAATTGACGTAAAATGCAGGATGTAGTTTACGTGAGGTCGTATTGGCCTTATTATTAACGCCATTGGCTTTGGTGATATGTGTGCAAAGCATGTGTTACCCAGTTAATTGACTTTGGCTTAGATCCATGAAATCACCCATTGTAACACATTGATTTTCGAGGTACTGTTTTCACTGTTGGAACTTTTTAGAATGAGAGGCGACAACAGTTGGGCTGGGGAGGAACAAGAGGTGATGGGTTAGGTAGAGCTTAACCCATAAGGACCCAAACATCCACCGTCGACAAAAATCATCTACTGGTCTATAATGTTTAATACCTGTTGATCCACTAATCCTATCTATACATGTAAATAATTGGTGTAAAATGCAGTTTTTCATCTTTTCATGGTCATCAGATATGACCCATTTGGACGTTCAGAGGCTCCGTAGTGAACGCGGAAACACTGTCATCTTCTACAACATTGATTCGCCAGTAAAACCCATTGAGTTTGATCACTGACTGGATGGACACACTTGGTTTATGTTAAGTTATTGATAACTTTACTAGAGAAGTCACTTTTTCTTCAGTTGTCTCTGTTTTGATATAACAACCTTTGAATTTACTGTGAGTTTTCATGAACATCTAAATTAAATATAGAAAAGTAAATGCAGGAAAATACATGATTTACAGTGAAAAATGAAAAATACACAAGGTAATATTATAATAAATGATGGTCAACCACTTAAGAAAGGTTAAATAGGGAGAAAAATGAATTTGGGAACTGTCACAAAAGTAACAATGGGTCTTTATGGGTTAATTATAAAATCTTGATGTGTTGAACATTATTTCACAAGATACACGATGCAACAGAGACAGAGGCACTAATTACATATTCTAAAAAACAAACAAACAAACAAACAAAAACAGTATGTAATATAATATGTCTGAGTGAATTTGAAATTATTTATGCTGTGGAGATGTGTGAAAGACAGGAACAGAAGTGTGGGGTTCAAAATGCCCTGCAGTTGCAGAGTGTCTTAAGACATAAAAACTACCTTCTTTCTTCAAACTGTGAAGCCTTCATGTTAGGTTTTTTCTTTCGTGACAAGTGTCAGGTCAAAACAGTGGTAAAGAACCCACACTGATGCTTTTATGTGCTTTCACACTGGCCGTCACGTGTTGGAAAAAGAAACGACTGAAGAACCTTTCTGGAGCAGCGCAAGCATGACTGCAATCGTTTATTTACAGTTGTGTTCCTATTGATCATCAGTGACAGAACCAATCATGGAAGACCAAACATTTTTTCACCATTGTAGTTTTTCTGTCAGGTCAAAGTGAAGTGTCCCAGATGCTTTGTCACTTGTTGTCCACTATGTCACACTCCATGAGATTAAATGGTTGATTGTCACAGCCTCCCCCTATTTGTTGTCCCAGACACAAACTGATAAGGTGTATCTTCCAGAAGGAGCCATAGCTGTGTCTGAGTCCAGCAAATGATGTTTGTTACCGTGGCATCAACAGCAGCAACTGAAACAAAGAAAGAAAGCCCAGTGGAAAATGTGTGCTTTATTTATGGTATAACAATATTGCAGAATAAGAATCAGAGTGGACTGTTTGGTGTGTCCTGGGGTGCAGATAAGGTGGGTAAACATGACAAAATCATATTTGTGGGGGCCCATAGAGCAGTGAAGGGGGCCCAGTGGATGCAGGTTTGAAGTTGTGAAATTTTTGTTTATGATCGGCTGGATAAGAGAGGCACAGAAGTCAGGAGGCAAACGATGAAAGCATGTTAAGTTTTCGGTTTTGTTTTCACGCTAGCGTAACTACGTTGTGTACACACACACAAAGACACACCCCCAGTCCGACAGACTGAGAATATACTCAGTTTGTGTAGGGTCCACTACGAGTATGCTTTCATAGGGCCCATAATTGGTAGCAGCGCCCCTGGATGTGTCCATGGGATTATATTCATACCAGGAGATTTTTGTCCAACCAATTTCTCAAAGACTATTCACCCAGATCTTTTCAAATCTGATGCATATTTTCTTTACCCCTAGGAAAGGTACAGTGCACAGTTTGATGGCTGAATTTCAGTTTTGGCATTTCATTTGTTTTTTTGAAAATTTGAACTCTAGAATAGAATAGAATAGAATACACTGCAAAAATCAAAGTCTTAGTAAGTGTATTTTTCTCATTTCTAGTCAAAATATTTCATCACACTTAAAATAAGACATAATCACCTAAAGAGGAACTTGTAATTGAGATATAAGAACTTATTTTTAGACAATAGATCTTGAAAATCTTATTTCAAGAAATCTTACTAAGATAATTTTCAC
>JAPQRP010000025.1:23002746-23016141 GCA_037367295.1 Apogon hyalosoma
ATTTTACATTTTAGTTTGACACATGCTTATTAGGAGCACTTTAAAGTGACAAAAGAAAAGTGTAAAAATGCCACATCATACGTTATAACTTTAAAATCCTGTGTCCATTTCCTGTGTTGTTAGCTACTGCATATGATAAATGACAGTCATATATGTGCATATTGCAAGAAATTAATCATGATTTCATAGGTTTCCAAGGGAGATTTCTGACTTCTCATAGACCCTGCCTACTTTACCCCATAAAGATACCTCTGAAAGCACCTCTGGAGTTTGCATTTCCTCTCCATTTGTAACTTAATGCAGTCATTCTAGAATTGTGCCACTCACTCACACATTACCATTATCATGTACAGTACTACACACCGAGACTATAGTTAAACTTTGCTCTTGTGGTTTGCTTACAATAATCACTCGGAGCAATGTTCTGTGATCTTTCTCATACTACGGAATCACATGTTCACACTCAGGATAAATATAACTCTACCTAAAGACTGTAGTGGGTGGTTGCAGCTAAAAATGCAACACATTCCCCCCTGGGAGCAGAATCTGTCTCTGCTCTGTGCTTCCATGATTGCTTTAAACAAGGTCTTAAACTAGGCTGCGGATCGTCTAATGAAGTTCCCAGAAGGTTTCCTCTGAATCAGAGCAAACTGACTCCATCTTTACCATCTACATGCTCTGTTCCTGTTTCCATGAAAAGTGTGGACCAACTGAGCAGTGGGCTAACTGCCTGACTCCCCTTTGAGCACCAGGGTTGACAGTTACAGCCTATTTGCCATTTATGAATTCACAGCTCTGCCGTATAGCGTGCACAGGCCGGTCTGTAAAAAGCCTTTCTGAATAAATAAGCTGTCACCCCTGGGAGAAAGAGGAGCTGTACACTGTCTGATGAAAAGTGTTTTCTAACTTGTGACAGGACATGAAAGGAACTGTGCTTCATGCCTATGTGCTCTTTTGAGGAAAAAGACGCGAGGTCTCATTTGGTGCAAAATAAATCTCCTCATGCAGCATGAGGAAAAACAATCCAGCCTCTGATCATCCTCCCATGTCAGATCTCATCTGTCAGTAATGTTTGACACTTTCCAGGAGTGTTTAATCGACTTTTTGGTGACTCAGCCTCGTTCACCTTTTTGACATCACCTCGGTGATTCATTCAATTTCCAGAATGCCTTTCAATGGCCTCAGAATGCATGTATGTGAACTTCTTTTCAGTTTTATTTGCAGCTATTTCATGCAAGTTTAAAAAGCCTACTTTTAGAAAAATACAGCCATTAGCTCAAGTATCTGAGTCTTGTTTCCTGTTGACAAGTGGCAGGTAATGAGATCATGAGATCCACAGTGGGTTGGCTTGGCTGTCTCAGACCTTAATGGTAAAGAGGGAGGTGAGACACAAGGCAAAGGTTTTGATTTACCAGCTAGTCTTTGTCCCTTCCCTCACAAATGGGTAATGACCCTAAGAACACAATTGCAAATACAATCAGCTGAACATTTGTCTCTTCAGGGAAGGTTATTGTCTGAGGTGAGAAATTCAACAATCCAGGAGCAGTTCAAGAGTAGATCTACTACTTATCCATGTTGAGAGGAGCTTTAGAGCTGGTTCATGCACCTGATATGGATGAGGTTTCAGGACTTTGTGGAGGGATTAAATCCTCCAGATGACCTGGAAGCAGCCGATATGATTAACAAGAAATAATCAGTTGTAATTACCCTACCATTACCCCACTGTTTCAGTCATCTTCCTCCACTTTTGTAACCATTTTCCAAGTTCCCTCTCTACATGAAACAACAACCTCTGTGTTACAAACTACTGAAAATGGCAAGTTTTTGATGAATATTTGGACTATGCAATAAGGCAGACTGGCTTGGTTCTTTGTTGTGCTTTGTTTTACTGGGATTTTGCCATTTTAATGCTGGGACTCATTTCCCCCACAAGCACATTAAGTTCCCCTCTGACACTTTGCTGCTTCCTTGGCTGAGCGCCACCCGTGGTGACTGTGATTGGTTTAAAGAATACAGACTGGCACAGAGTTTTGCCCCCTATCCCACTATATAATCAGATTCAGCCAGACCTCATTCCAGTACTGGAACGGCTCAAAAATAAAGGCACAAGATATAGGTCTGAATCTGTGAGATCACAGAGTAGCTGGGGACCATGTAGAGTTAAATGAAGCTCCAAGAGATAGTTAGAATTGTTGTTACTTCAAGCCTGATATGGACTAAGCAGTTTGGAAAATGGATAGGTGGGAAACAAACTGTATTTACATTAAGCTCCCCATGGATGGGAGGATATATTGTCTTCATTAGCCAGTTATCCAGAGAATACAAGAATATACAGGCCAAACTACTGAACTGAGCCAGAAACGGAAATCAGATCTTCAAGAGCTGGCTCTAACTGCTAAACGTTTTCAGGGTGGGGGATTTTTGCTTCAAGTAAGTGAACCTTTTTGATGGAAACATCAGAGTAGTAGTTGGAGGCAGACATCTGACAGAGACAGATGGTCTGAGGAGGAGGATTGCAACAATCAGACCTTTAAAAAGACAATAAGCTCTTGCCAAAATTCACTCTCTCTACAGGGAGCCACCAGTACCTGATTTAAGCAGATTGAAGCTTTTGGGGATTTTACTGAGCCTTAAGGATGGTTGTTCTTCCTGGGAAACTTGGTAAAGACTGCCAGATGTTAGAAAAGAAGTTGGACCTTAAGTTTTTCAGTGTTTTAGAGTCTGGTTTTTAACGTTGACTGGAAACAGATCAATACAAATCTTTTGTTTGGACCATCTGATGAGTGCATACTGTTGCACAACAGAAAATGTAAAATATCACAACCACTCTGCTCGAGCCTGGAAGCTCATTAATGAGGAAGATTCATTAATGGAATGGCAGTAGACCAGTACCAAACTAATGAAACAAGTTTTTGGATTTTTGCATCATAATTTCAATTTTGATTTGATGTGAGAGAGATCTTGTTTTTTTGATTCAGACCAATCTTAATTTGAATAACTTGATATTCATTGGATTGATTTAAATATTAAGATTTTTCTAATAAATACTTTCTGGTGTAAGGTGTAAAACTTCACCTTTCGTCACCTCTGTAACAAAGAAAGCATTTATAAGCACCTGTTGGTCGTGTTAAATAAAAAGTACATTAACTGCTTTAGTGTCAACCCTTAATATAAACAGTATTTTTAATATCACACAAGGTTAGAGTGGTCCTTGTACAATTCACAGCATTAGTTATGTGAGAATCTGTTTCATATTCAAACAAAATGTGTGACTGAACTATTGCTAAGTGAATCAGTACTGAATTAATACATTTAATAGTGTGATGAACTCAGTGGTGATATCCAGTGCACTTGTCAGCCTGTTTACGTACATTTATCATCCTTGTCTAGGTGATTTTAGTCTCTTCTTTTGTCACATTATGTTTCCTCAAAATGATGTTCCATGTTTCATTTCCATATTCATACTAATAGCTGTTAATAGCTGCTCTCAGCTCTCTGATCTCCTGCCTGTAAATAATCCATAGCTCTGTGTTTTTTAAGCCCAGCTAATGAGGTCAAATATTTCCGGGCTCACTCTCTGCATACTGGGTTATCATGCAGAGAAAAATACATTCATTTTATATAACTGAGAACATGTTCATAACTACATCAATATATCATTAGCAAAATTAAGCAGTATTTTTAGTTATACAGCACTTTTGTGTATGTTTCTTACTTTCTTGATTAAACAGTGTTGAAATGTTTGTTTACAAAGTCATTATTATTGAGCATGATTGGAAAAAATAGATCTAATAAAGTAAAATATTGGTTTATCTTTGTCAAATCCAATTCACTTTACTATTTGCAAACAGCGTCCTCATAATATGATTTCAAAAGGAAAAGTGTAGTTTGGTATTTATTAAAAAATTAATATAAAAGCTAATTTCTGTTGAGACTGGCTGTAGTTATTTCAATTATCCCTGCCAGGACAAAAGCGGAAAAATGCCATAGAAAAAGTCATTTATTCATTAGATTTCAAGGACTCATTTCAAGGACTATTTTCTTAATGGTGTTATTTGATGTTATATTTTGTGTTTTTTCAAAAATAACTTTCATGTTTCCAATAATTCTGTCCTCATTCTCCTCATCCTCACATTCTGCGATGCCAAATTCTGTTCAGAATGGCATCTACTACTTGCATACTGATTGTGACCGAAACTAGTAAAGAAAGAAATTTCACAGAACAGTACTTCAGTTCTCTGAGTGATACCATGTCCCACAATGCATTGTGGTCATTTCCTTTTGTTTAACGAAAGATAGCAACTGATGTTTAAAGCTGCGTATGACTTTCATCACAAATTTTTCATCAGATCTGTAAAACCCAAATCATAGTCTAAGTGTCACGAATCTGTAAGTCTTTCTGTGATTACGCACCTGAATCTCTTCTCTCACGGTGAACAATTTAGCAGTGTACTCCACCATAAACAATCCATTTATTTACAAACAAAGCCAGTAGATCACGTGGGAATTTTTGGAAATTTGTCGCGACGTGCATTGGGGGAAAGGGAGCTCACACAGCTGCAGCAGCAAGAGGCACTGAAGCCGTTTCCATGTTTGTTGCCACTGCAGCCACAAATGCATCATCATAATAATAATAATAATAATAATAATAATAATGATAATGCATAGCAAACTTTGTACTTTGCGGTCATGTCCAGGATATTGAATACCCAGATTTGTGCGATAGTTTTCGTATGTTTAGGACCAACGTGCTGCCTGGTCAGTGACAAGGACATAAAATGCAGTTTTACCAGACATGGGTGATCATGGACAAGTCGACCAACTCTATATCGACAGCCAGCTGCACTTGCATGGCTGGGTAAGTGTTGTTTAATGTACATACTGATATGAAATGAGCACTGCAGAGCCCAGAATTCTGGATGATTTCATCAGTCCAGTCCGTCTGTTTATTGGCTTCAACCGTAAGCGTCTACGGTTTGCCTCAAATGGCGTCTTTAACGACGGTATTCGATAAAAGTGAAGGTTGCTTTTATTAGCATTTCTATTCTGACAACCTACAGCGCAACAAGACATTTTTCCTGCTCTTTTCTCTCTGTTCTCTCCAATCTCTCAATGTACCGCCATTGATATACAGTGTTTTTCTGCCACCAGAGTGCTGCGCAACTGCAGTGACACAGACAGTGACGTCGACTCCAGACTGGTCAATACACTAAATACCATTATACAAACTGTACTACACTGACCTACAGGAGGTAGTATGTACAGTATTTATGCCATGTAGTGTCTAAGTGTAACTGAGCAGTCATTGAACACATCATCCTTGAATGAAATGCTCAGTTTCCAACAAGATTTATTCAGCTTGAATTATTAAAAAGCTTTTATTCCATATCAAGGTTATGTTAGCTTTCTGCTTTCTTTCTACTAAGATCTTTGCATGAAATTTACCAAAAAAATTAATCATGGGTTATCTTGAATTTACTGACCTGTAAGGGAGCTGACAACAAACTAACATGTTCTCAGAAAAAGAAAAGACCCGGTGAGGATCTGTGAAGGCCATTACATTGCTTTTAATATATAGGAAACTCAGGATGTCAGGTTGCTCTTTTGACAGCACGCTGATATTTGAGAATCACGATGTTTTCTCTTCACTGTAAACATCCTGACAGGCAGACAGGAGGCTGTTGATGTGTTTTCACCTCAGTAACCTGCAGCGTTGTGGCCATTCAGTCGGTCAGCCAGCCGGCGCTGCTCGGTCGCCAGGGAACTATTGATTTGTGGACTTAATTGTTATGGTTATCTGATGTTCCTGAACCTGCACCTTAAGGGCACTTACATGCCCTTGGAGATAATGGCAGGGATCAAAATAAACACTTGCATCTCCGTGCCCTTCCACCTGCGCACGTGTGTGTACTCCATCAAAAGGCTGAAAGCAGCATGGCGACCAGGAAATGTCAGTCACACCACAGGCCATGCTGACAGCGCGATGCTGAAGGGACATAGGCAGAGGTTGAGATAGAGGATGCGCTCGTATGGTTCAATATTTCTGAGATGAAAGTATTAATATCATCTAACTCACGTCTCTGCTGCCTGTCAGTCAAATTCCGAGGCAATAATTGATCTTTACTTAATTTCCTCATACACTCAGCTCTGTTCAGACAGAGGTGATGGTGGTGATCAGATTATTCACACTGCTTTTCAGAGGTAGAACGTAGCAAAGTACATTACTGGACTCCTTTCCATCTCAGTTAGTTTTACATTATCTTTTACCTGCATTTCCAGTATGGTTCATTCAGTTGGATGGTTTTTTCATTATTTTGATTGAGTTATATATATATTGACCACTAGCGTGTAGATCAGTATAATATTTGATACAGATCATTGATGACCTGCAGCTGATCAACCTCACAGCTTTTTAAAACATACTCAGTGTTGCTGAATAAGATTCTGGTTTGATTTCCTTCTATTTAAACTAAATATGCAGGTCTGCCTAAATATAGGAGACCAGTGGTTTAACCTATAAAGACCAAGTGTTACTTTTTTTTTTAATGATTTTGTCTCTCTATTTAACCTTTCTTAATTGATTTATTAGTATTTTATCCTCTGCATTTTGCATTTTTTTGTGAAAATCATGTATTTTCCTATATGTAATTCACTGATCATGTCGATTTTCATAAAAGCTCAGATTAGAATTGAGGGTTATTATATCAGAAATAGGGAAAACTGAAAAAAAAGTGACTTTTTTTAGCAAAGATATCAATAACTGAACATAAACCTGACATCTCCATCCACTGTTATTGATCCAGCTCCATGGGTTTTACTGATGAATCAATGTTGTAGAAGATGATGGTGTTTCCATGGTAACTACGGAGCCTCTGAACATCCAAATGGGTCATATCTGATGACCATGAAAAGATGAAAACCTGCAATTTACACCAATTATTTACATGTATTAACAGGATTAGTGGATCAACCGTTATTAAACATTTACATCAGTGGATGGTTTTGGTCTTTAGTGGGTATTTGATGTCTGCAGTGGGCTCCTCAAAACCTTCGTCCAGTCCGTGGTGGCCAGTGCACTGTTTTCTGCTGTAGTGTGCTGTTGGGGTGGACTTAGGACTGATGAGGGGAACAGGTTCAAAAAGCTGGTGAGGAAAGCCTGTTCTGTGGTGGGACTGGACCTGAAGAGTCTGGGTACGGTGGCTGAGACGAGGGTGAAGGACAAAATCTGTGCAATCATGGACAATCCTTCTCACCATCTGCAGGATGAGCTGAGGCTGATGGGCAGCTCATTCAGCCAGAGGATGATCCCACCCAGGTGCAGGACTGAACGTTTCAGACGCTCCTGTATTCCAACCACCATCAGACTGTACAACAGCAGCTTGGCTGGAACTACATCCTGCTCTGAACAGACTTTTGCATCTGTAAATGTCACTCACCTGCACACTTATAAAAGTCACCTACCGCACACTTGTTACTTTATCATTATTATTGCTATTTTTGTCACTTTTAGCCACTTTAACATTTTTTTAAATATTGTTTAATCTTTTTTAATTTTATTTTTCTAATGTATTTGATGCATATTGATGCATGCATGTCTTATGCTGCTATATGTTTCAATTTCCCCTTTGGGGGATCAATAAAGTATATCTTATCTTAGCTTAGCTTAGTTTAGCTTAGTTCAGCTTATGTTTGGGTCTTTATGGGTTAACTCTTAATACTTCCACGTTTAATAACCCTCCAGTGTCTGAGATCGCACCAGTGTGATCAGATCACATGGTGCTTTCAAAGCCATGTCAACTGTGCTGGAAAGTGCAGATTTCAGACCCACTCCCAGTTTTTGTTGGACACTGATAGACCATGTAAAGCTGGAGAATTGATAATGTTTTAATCTGCAAAAACATTCAATTTTACATTTATATTTTTCATATTTTAAACCTATATTTACTTTTTTTAAATTTCCCAAAAGTCTATTTGTGTGATTTTTTTTTAATGATTTTTGGAATAAATGAATAAATAAATAAAAATAGAGGTTCATACAGGTTATTTGTGCTTAGAAAAAAGATATCACACATGGATATGGTAAACATAGCCAAAATAGAGTCAGACCCCCAATGGTTTAAGAAAAAGAACTGTTTTTATTTATTCTCAAAACTCTTGCAACCAGCTGAGATATGTCATTTGATGACTTGTGACCATCCATCTCCCCTTTACCACATTCCAGAGGTGTTTCATCAGGTTCAGGGCTGGAAGTGTCAAATAGTCTCTTAACACACATGCACGCATGCACACGCACACGCACACACACACACACACACACACACACGCACTCTTATATTCCAATCTTTGTTACTTTTAATCAGTAAATTATTTAATATGGCTAAGTTAAGGGCTCCAGCTTCTAATCAGGCTGTTAAATGTCATTTCCATTTAGATGCATTTAAGTATTTTGTATTTTTGCAAGTGAAATTGTGTATCATAATTCCAAAGCAGTGGCTGAGTTTATTTTTACAATACAGTTCATTCAGGTTCAGATTCTTCCAGTCAGATCTGATCTCGAATCCTTGTCTCCCGACATTAAGCCAACCGAAATGTTGAAATTTGTTTCTCGTTGTCTAGCCCCATTACTTTTCACTCAAGTCAGTTTTAAAAATAGACGACTTTTGAAGACTCGTCATGGACTTTATTTGTGCTTCCTGGTGTTCTGTACACAGGTACTACTCAGGCTTTGTCAAATATTGTCAAATGAAGCTGCCTGAGTTTAAACCCATTAAATTCTAGTTTTTTAAATGAAAAAACAATTGTTTAAATGTCATCATTTATGATTCACATCACCAGACCATAGCTATAGACCTTGACTGGTATAGTTACAGTACCAGTAGAGTTCGTAGAGAGCAGAGTGGTTGATATATGAAGGCAGTATCGTGCTTTCTCTTCTGCCCTGTCTCTGTTGCCTTCAGTAGATCTATTATGCTATCTGTCTACAGTGCATATTATATTCATTATTAATAAAACTGCATTATTTTCTGCATAATTCACAGCACACATGGTAAAGTCATGTGTTCAATCTTTAATTAGCGCGTCATGATGTGCGTTCGCTCATGGCTGAATTGGCTGCGCTCCCATCAGCCTACATACTGGTTGATCCCGAGGCTTTTCTCTGAAAGTCGTGCAGCTAAAAATCCCTCTCCTCACGTTACTGCTCACTGTTGGATGTTCAAGGTTGAGTCATAAATGTCTCACTCTGAGGAGTCTGTGGAGTTTGCTGGAGAAGCTGTGGCCATCTGGAAGGGACGGACCATGTCAGACCTCCAGCCAGCGGTGATTTATCTCAACCTTGTTTTTATTCTCATATGACAGAAGAGATGAACTTTGACCCCTCATCTCTCTATTACCTCCACGCTCTTTATTATTGTGTCTCCTCCCCGCTGCTCCTTAGCTCCATCTTTCAATACTGCCCATGTAATATTTCAGTTCATCTCTCAATATCCTTCAGGGGATGAAACCATAGCAACATCAACAAAGTCTAAATCAGTGCTATTCAAAGTATATTTGGTGGTCAGAGGGCAGCTTTTATCTGTATGTCAACAATATGTATTGTTTAATTAAAAAGAAGAGAACATAATATTTAAAATTTTAATTCATTCATTCATTTTCTGAACTCACTTTATCCTCACAAGGGTCACGGGGCTCGCAGGAGCCTATCCCAGCTACTTATGGGCAAAGGCAGGGTTTTAATTATCCGATTATAGAGGATAATATCTGTAATGTTGTCTTAACCTCCTGTCTAGACCAGAAATGATATTGTTTTGATACTTTTTGCTTCTGTTCACAACTATATTTGATCCATATCCATAGCTGCTTTTACACTGACTGTAATAAAAATGGTAATTGAAAAAAATGTGTCCGGTTATGACCTCAATCAGAAATGACTGGCCTGTTTGGAATGACTTTTCTGCTTTGTTGAGAGGGCTCATTTAATCCTTTGTGAATTCATTCAGCAAGAAAATATCACATTCTACTAACCATGTTAACACTTAAACCATTACTTGGTCTCTGGTTGGAATAGATTCATGTTTTTTCTCTGTATGTTTACCCCATGTGAGGGTACGTTTAGGTGATCTGACAAGCTACCAAGAAGAACAGAGACACGGCAGTAAAAAACAAAACTACTCTGTCACTGTTACAGCGTTTTTGTTACAGATTGCCGGAGGCCTCAGTGGCCTTTTGACCGCTCAGAATGGAACAAGATGAACAAAGCTGCGAATGACTAAACCACCTTCCAATTAAAAAAACTGATGGAAAATTTAAAGGCCTTAAAGTGAAAACGACAAAAAGAATTCTTCACTTTTAATCTTTTTTTAATGTTTGATGATTTAAAGCGGGGTAGCCCATGTTGTGCATGTCAAAAAAGTTCTACTCTGATAAAATGCTTTGGATCATGTAAACAGGTCTTATGCATCATGTTATTGAGGTCGATGAAAATGATTACACCTGTCTGAAGTAATACTGCTCATGTAATTACAGCTAATGCTTACAGTCAGTGTGTTTGAAACAATAAAGTCTTATTTCACAAAGGTCTAGCAAATTTACTATCAATAAATGCATAGATAGTAAAAAAAAAAAAAAAAAAAAACAAATTTTAAAAAATTAAAAAAAAAAAAATAAAAAAAAAAAAATGTTATGAAAAACCAAAAAAAAAATAAGGCGCTTTGAGTGTCTGTCATAAAAAGCTGCTGCAGATGATGAATATGTTTCTGACTGAGAATCCTGTGTAACCCAAACCAGATGATTTTTTAAAAACTTATATTTACTGTAGTGAATAATTGCAACCAGAGACTCAAAGTTAACCTGGGAATGTAATTCAGTTTGGCCTTTGACTTGAACATTATTGCCATATACTGCATGGACCTTTTAATTAACGCTCCGTAGTTTCTAGTCCTTTGAAACTGACTGAAAATATTCTGCGGAGGAGCAGAGAAACTGCTGATTGTGTTTTTAATCCTTGAAAATGGAATTTTAATGTTATCAAAACCGTTGATATGTTGTTTTTTATTTTTATTTTTTATAGCTGTGCTGATGAGAAGGTAAAACGATGCTGCCAAACTGCTCCGTTTACAGCTTCATGGACTTTAAAGATGCTGTTTCTCTCTCTGACAGCTCCACTAGCTCAGTGCTGAGATGAATCACCCTCTTCCCGACTTTGTATAGGTTTAAATTAGCTTTTTCTAAAACCTCAGAGCATAGTTTTAAACATTTATTGACAACAGCCGCCTGGATCTACTTGGTGTGCTGCGGGGTTTTTCTGCGAGTAGATACATCCGATGATGAATTTGGGTCGTTTTCACCCCAGGATGGTGACTGTTACATTCCAGCTCAATGTCCGCTGAATGTTTTCTCATCAGGTTGTCAGCATTAAGGCGAGATTGATGGATCTATTTTCTCTTTGCATCAGCTCTCTGAGAAGACTATCAGTCCGGAGTGAGAGCTGTCTCCTACTACAGTACATGCTACTCAATAGGGGGGGAGGAAATAACGGTTCAGCCTCCAAAAGTACACCTTGGAGCAGATGAACTCAGGCAAGTCATTATGTCATTGATTTCTGGAGCACTTAACCAGCAGGCAGAATTCAGTACGGTCCAGACTCTCCCATTGATCACAACGGGCCTGTAGTTACATAAGGGTGACCAATCGAACAGCGTGCACACGGTGTCCGAGGTGAACTCTGGATCTGTGACGGCCGATGTTCAGACCCTCGCCGCCATTTCCTTCATGAACGCTCATCTGTTCCAATAGCGCTGGGCACCCGGCCAGTAGATCCTAATGATTTCTTTTGTTAGAATCACTGTCCACAATCTGAATCCCATTTATTATCACCTCTAAAAATATTGACTCATAACAACCGAACTATAACAAGATTTCTTAGGGTTTCTGAAGGGTTTTGGCTTTTTTTTTTTTTTTTTGGTGCTTTAACTGAAATAAAAAAATCTGAATTTGTGCTCTACATCATTTATCACAAATATTATTGCAACGTTAAGACAAAACGTAGAAAAAAATCTGAAACAAATTGTTCATTGGAGGCCCACTGTCCAATAATCACGTTTCAAAATGTAAAAAGAACATTCAGAAGTAGTAATACAGAAGAATATTGCTGTGGTGTTTACATAGTGTCAATGAATTCCCACTTGTTTTTGTTTTTTTTTTTTAAGTCTTCCTCTCTGGATGCTGTAGGCTCAAATGGAAGCAACCCAAATGTTTTGTATGATAGACACCATTAACCCACACAACCTGAAAAGCAGTGGATTTTTTTTCTGCTTCTTCATCACGTCGCACTTAGTTAAAAATTTGGACTGAGTGTATATTAAGCCAGTCAATATGTAAAAGAGAAAGCAGAGCTATTACTTGCTGAAATTGGAGAATAAATGAGATACCAACTGTGCCTTTTTGGGAAGATTATATTTTACTTTTTTTTTTTTTTCATAATTGAATTACAATGGATGTGCTGTGTATGAGGTGAAAATTTATAGTGACACAAGTGTATGTTTGTGTCAGATGAATGTGCTGTGTGGATTCTGTTGCAGGACATAGTTTATGTGGGGTCATATTGGTCTTCTTGTTAGCGCTATTGGCCTTGGTGATATGTGTGCAAAACATGTGTTTCCCAGTTGACTGACTTTAGCTTAGATCCATGAAGTCACCCATTGGTTTTTGAGGTTTTGTTTTCACTGTTGTAACTTTTTAGACTGAGAGGTAACAAAAGGTAGAGGTGGGGAGGCACAAGAAACGATAAGTTGGAGCTTAACCCATGGGTGCCCAAAACCGGCCCGCCAACAGGTCCAATGCGGCCCGTGGGATGAATTTGGGAAATACAACAATTACACCGAAGATACACTAATTTTAGTTCAGGTTCCACCCGATTGGACCAGTAGAATCTATATCATATCAGCACGATTCTGGCAAATTAAGATGTTTTTACCTGGCCAATTTGGTACCTATAGTTGAGAAATAGTCCTGTCTCAGCATTAAATATCTCGGCAAGTTGATAGGACCAATATATTCGGAGATATTAGTCATTTTTGGAATACAATAGCCTTATAATCACATACCTCGGTTGACCAGAGGCATAGTACCACGCTGCATGATGGGAAATGAAGTTAAAAAACAGGAACGCCACATTTACTCCCACAGTCCTGACATATCAGTGTTACTATTGGTGCCTGCAGCCATATGACAGTGGGTGGAGACAGTTGGTTTATATTTAGTTAATAATATATTTTGCTAAAAAAAGTCATGTTTTCTTTAGTTTTCTCTGCTTTTGATAAAATAACCTTTGAATTTACTCTTTCATGAACATCTACATCCATCCATCCATTTTCTGAACCCGCTTTATCCTCACTA
>JAPQRP010000025.1:23035016-23050196 GCA_037367295.1 Apogon hyalosoma
ACATGCAAACTCCACACAGAAAGGTCCCACCCCCGTTGACTGGTGTTGGAATCGAACCCAGGACCTTCTTGCTGTGAAGCACAAGTGCTATCCACTGCACCACCTGCTATATAAATCTAATCTGTTATTATTATTGAATTGAGTGAATTCATACCAAATTTGGTTTATAGATTGCCAGTGACCCAGAATAGATTATATTATAGTTTGTTTTTTGTTTTTATGAATTTTTGAAATCCCCCCATTTACTTATAATGGAAGAAATTCCACAACTATGGTTGAATTCATACCAAATTGACTTTATTGATTGCCAGTGACCCAAAATGGATCTCATTACATTTTGGGAACAGTAGGTCAAAGTTACAATTTTTTTTATGAATTTTTAAAATCTTCCCATTTACTTATAATGGGCAGAATATGTGCTAGGGGCGGGTTTGTTGTGTCTGGCACCACTTGTTGTAGTTGACTTAAGCAAGACAAAACCCACTATGTTTTCAGTTTACAGTATCTAAAAGTGTCTGCATACATCTGCCCAATGCAAAAGAGAAGCGCAAACACTAGTGTCACATATTTGTATAAAAATATGCACATACCTGCAGGGAAGCCAGCGACATCCACTCACCACTCAGTGACTCAAACCCTAAGGCTTCAGTCACATTGACATTTATTACAGTAAAATATTGCAGTGAAATTTCAATGCGGCCATCAGAATCAGTGGATTTGTTTAGAAAGGTGGAGTAAATCCTCACTGAGCATCCGTGGGGACTTTAACTTTGTTGAACAAGCGAATAGCAAACTACCCTGACAGTGCTGACCTTTCAGGGAATAAGGAGCCAGAGAGTTCACAAAGGACAAAGCTATTATTAAAGCGTTATTGCTCTGATATATATTTGTCTAACTGGGCTCGGCTGGGATGTGAACCACACACATTTCATAGTTAGCAGTTCATGTTAGGATGAATAGAGATAGAGAAATCTATCTTTGTTTTTCATTCACGTATTCATGGTATTATTTTTTGATGGTTGACAGTGAACACATTTGGAAATGAGACATGCAACATAGGTCCATGTTGAGTTTGGAGCCACACAGTGGATTTAACCTTGAAGCAAATGATCAAATATTGTGTGCAGTTTCTGAAGTTAGTTCAAATAAGTGTATTGCACTAAATGGGCATTTAGATTTATAACAACACACATTGTCTATTTCACTTTACCTACTTTCTTAATGCAAACAGTTTTATAAGATCAAGATATCCATTATAATTTGCAGTAGTTGGTATTGTCCATCATTGGTTCCCAAAAATATGATCCACTTAGCGAATAAGACTTTTTAAGATTATAAATGAATGCTCCACTTGTTTAAAGTCAACAAGCCAATATATTTTGTACTGTATCACGGTGGATCAATGAAATGACATCTATCTAAATAGAAAACCAAGATATATTTATTTTTAAATAGAAAACCATCAGATCTTTGATTTGAGATGGACCAAAAAGCAGCTTCTGGACATTTTTGACTGAATAATGACAAGAATAGTTGATTGATAATTAAAATATTTGCACATTTTATTATTCTTTTTTGCATCACCACACTTTCCCGTTATATTATCAGGGATGATTCAGGTTGTTTTTCACATTTATTCTGTCTTATTTTCTCCAAACTGGCCGATTATCTACAAAATATCAAAGATAATAAAAAAACAAATTATGATTAGCTTCACCTTCCAGATATCTGAAACATTAAACCTCCCCTTCTCTTCACATCCAGAGCTCCACACAAAGCAATTTTTTTTTCTGAAAACCCATGACCTCAGAGGTCGTAGGTCATCCATTCACTGAATATATAGTATTAGCTGACAAAGGAGTGATTGGAACGGTCGGCTCGGCTCAGTCTGGCTTTGGTATTAGCTTTTCCTGCTCTCACTCTGCCAATGCAGCACTTAGAGACACGCTCCAGTACAGAGGGAGAAAGAACCTCCTGTTGTTGATAAAAGTATTTAGTAATGCATTATACGACCGGGGAGCAGCTCTGTTTAACCCGGTAGGACTGCTGGCCTGGGTACTTTTTTAAGTGCTGAGTATTGGCATTCTACGAATGGATTAAAGCGGCCCAAATGTGAAATATTTATGTATTTCTCATACAGCGGAGAGAGAGAAAGTCAGAGGGCTGGAGCTTTTAGGGTGCTGCCATCCTAATGTGGCAGACGTTTCATAAAGTGCTCCCACTCCACCATGTTTTATTCAGCACTCGCTAATACACTCGGCTCCACACAACCTGCCACTTTTACTATGTGACCGCGCAAATTCTACTTTTTTTCTAATTTTTAAATACATATATTTGTACGGTGAATTTTGGAGAAGTTTAACGGGTCAGTGTTTTAAATGAAAATGTTCCAGTTTTGGGTTTTTTAAATAACTTTTTCAAGGTCTTCCCCACACTAAAATGGATAGTTTGAAAACATTTTCTCTATATGTTGGTCTCTCAAACAGCATTTTAAGTCCCTCAGAGATATTTTTCAAACGCTTTCTGAAGTTTACATTCCTATCTGTCAGCATGTAAAATGAACAGACTGGAAACAGTGGCATTGATCCTCTGTTGATTTATTGCAACGTGATACGAAACAGCAGCTCCGCCTCATTTTCCACGAGTCACATTCTGCTTTAGGTTATATGTCAGAAATAGAGGTGACGAAACGTATGTCAGATTAATAAATAATTAGCTACTATTGGTTCCATTTACTATCTAGAAAGTCAGTTGACCAGAATGACCTTCTCTGGTGTTTGACTATTACCTGTATCCTCCACGCGCCTGTGCTTGTTTGTTCATTTGTAGATTTTCTTTTGGTGTTCTGATGTATACAGATTTATTTTATTAACCCAAGCTAGAATTTAGATTTTTTTTTTAAATTTAAACAAAACATATCTACTTAAAATAACTGCATTAGTATGAACCTAAATCTGGAAATGTACTGCATAATGTGATCATGGGACAGAAATAGGACAGAAAGAACATGTGTTTCAGCCAAACTTGAACTTGTTGTGACATTTTCACATTAACAGAGATGCGGTTAAATTTATACTGTACATTCAACATAATTGTATTTTAAGTTACCAATGTACAGATGAGGATAAATGTAAAAAAAAAAAAAAAAACATAAAGGAGAGAGACGCTTTATTGATTAAAGTTTGCTGTAAAAGCATCCAAATGACATGTCTAGTGCACTAGTTTTTTTTTCTGTGATTAACTCTCTGCTGTATCTGACCTTTCCCTCTGTAGATTCCTTCTTAATAATGCTCCTCCCTGCCGACAGACACTGTAATGACCATCACATCCCCTCTAATGTTTATTAACTGCTGACTTATGTTAGACTCAGCTGGAAATCCAGCCGTCCTTCAACCTCTCGACCCCCTTGAAGTGCCCTTGAGCAACAAAATGAACACCAAGCAGCTCTAGATCTGCTGGTCTGACCCTTCATCTCTAACCTCTAACCTCCCTTTGGGCGACAAAAACTACATTTCCCCTTTAGAATTCAGCACGGGAAGAATAAAAAAGTGTAAATTGCGCCTGTGTGCTTTTACCTCTCAAGGACATCACATGCAGTAAATGTCAACTTCAATCCAATCTATTTCTTAAGTGCTATCAAAGCTGCCCCACACAAGATTGTGATGTAAAAATCTGTCCGTTTTATCTGCCTGATTCATACAGAGCGTGTCTGAAGCTAGACTAAATATCCAAATATGCACCGAGTCTGAACGTCCAGACTAGTTACTACTCTGTGCGGAAACACATGGAAATGAGATTATCCTCACAACGGTCTTCTCATATTGTTACCTGAAGTGCTTGAGAAATCACACATCATGCAACATTTACCATATATTGCTACTATTTGACCAGCAGGAAAAAGATGTCTCCCGTATCTCCTGTATTATATTGTTTTAAGTATAAAAGAACAGAAAAAAACAAAACAAAAAAAATGGGTGAATGTTTGTGGAAGACACATATAAAGTGGATTCAGATGTAATTAATAAGTGGATCATCTCTTAATGAACTAATGATGAAACTGAAGAATTAGGTTTACATCTTCATCAGGGAACAGAATGCAATCTGGACTGGTTCCTAAACAAAAGCAGCACATACTGTAAACACATTAACAGGTGGGGTGTTATATCTTCCATCTGTGCTGTTGGTTTTGGGATGTCTTTGTTTTTCTTCCTCATCTTTCTGTAATACTTTTTTGTCTCTTCTGGGTGAAAAGTGTCAGACTTTAAATTGTTTTAGCTTGAAATGACCAGCTGTGCTAGAAGTCCATTAGAAACTCCGTTAACTGCCGTGTTAACTTTCCCTCATTTAATATATTTTTCCCTCTTATTATTTGCAGAAAGCAGAGGAGCACAATACAATCCATTTCCAGTGAAACCTTTGTGCATTTCCATCTCATATCCCTGTATAGTTGAAATGGGCTAACTCACTACATTACACTTGGTGTTTGAATCACCCATTGCATGGTGCAAACATTTGTTGTAGGCTTGTTCTAACTGTCTCACAAATGCCATGGAAACTAATGGAATTTCTGAAAAGACAATAAGTCTCAGAAGCTGCTGGTTACAGAAGTGTTTTTTTTTTTTCCCTACAGTAAAGCCTTTTCACAAAATCCTACAGAAAACAGTACATTGAAAAGAAAAAAAAATCAATTTAGTTTATGGCCATGTTAAATTATGGTAAATGTTCAGTTACATTTAGGCACAAAATATCAACATCATGATTGGATATAGTAAGTACATCAGAAGGTTAGGCAACTTTTGTTGTCATGGTTACACCAATAAGCATGTGGTTTTAGTTTACAGATAAAAGAAACTGAGTCCGAATTTAATTTGAGTCTCACACCACCTGCAGATAATGATTACTGATAAAACGCTTAATCAGTAGAGGTACTCAGCTGCCTGTGACCAAAAGCATCTATTGATCTAAAATGTTTTCTAAATGTTAATCCCATCAATACAATAAAATCATGCAGGCAAAACGCAGCTTTTGACTGTCATCCGATTTGCCCCATTTGGACGTTCAGAGGCTCCGTAGGGAACATGGAAACACCGTCATCTTCTGAAACACTGATTCACCTGTAAAATCCACGTAGTTTGACTAATGACGATGGATGTAGATGTTTATAGTTTTATGTTCGGTTAATGACATATTTAGCAAAAAAAAAAAAAAAAAGTAACTTTTCCTTTGGTTTTCTCTGTTTTTATATATTAATCTTTGACTTTTCATGAACATCTACATCTGATCAGTAAATTAAATACAGGAGAATACCCACTTTTCACAGGAAAATGTCAAATGCAAAGAAAAACATTATAATAAATAGCACCACAAAAATACTTAAAGGCAATTAAATATGTCTTTGATGCCCATATATTATCAATTGAAACTTCTAAAACTTAACAAAATTTGAATCAAAGTCTCTATCAGCTTTAGTCTATATTTTATTTCCAGAGGATGAAGGGGTTTTTTTTTTTTTGAAATGTTGCCTAAAATTTTCATTGTATAATTGAAAAAATGTAGGTTTTAATTCATAACCTGAAATACATTTTTAGCTACACCTCTACATTTTTGGTCAGGAAATCTGCATCAGAAGATATAATAGTTTACTTTTTATACGCATGGAACCGTTCAGAACACTGCTAGCTAATCTTGTCCTGACTGACATCTTTTACACTGGCTCAAAATGATCTAAAATTGTCACCACTGAAACACTCATACAGCCACAAGAAAGATGTAGGTATTGGTAGTAACAAAATGTTAAAAGATCACTATTTATATACTATATACATATAATATATGAAGTATTATTTGGAGTTTAAATTGGAGATGTAAGCAGTTTAGTAAGAAAAAAAATCACTTTTTTTTTTTTGTGGTGCAGCTTTTCATCAGCTAGAAAAGCTGCACCATAAAACTCATAAACCTGCACAAATGACCTCCAGTATGGGCTGCTTTTGCACAGAGGGTAGAAGTACAGACTTTTTCTGAATTATGAAATCACAAAATATGTTTATGTAAGGTCACAGCTTTGTTTCTTGTTTTTTCATCTGTTTTATGGATTCTCATCGAGGGGAAGCCAGACAGCGGTGTGAAACTTTTAAAGGTGAATTGATTTAAACAGCAGCATCGCACTCATAAAAGCTACACCCTTAAAAACTTTCGGCAGTTTTTGGCAGTCCATGTAAGTAATTTTAAGCTGTATGTTTCTGTCTGAAAAGCATCTTGGCAGTCGTAGGTGACCTCTACACTGACATTTCCCACAGCCTTGTACTTTTATTTATTTTTTTTTTTCAGTTCAGTTACTCATACTGTATTTTCTTCCAAAGATTCAACCAAGAAAGTTTATTGTCAGTCCAAGCTATAGAGTTAAATCTGTCACTCATGAAGATTGTCTTGGAAAACTTGATGAATTGATCCTCTAGGACACGGGTGTCAGACGTACGGCCCACAAGCCAAAACCAGCCCGCCAAAGGGTCCAGTCTGGCCTGTGGGATGAATTTGTGAAATGCAAAAATTACACTAAACATTAAGAGTCACTTTAGTTCGGGTTCCACATTTAGCACAATTCAATCTCAAGTGGGTCAGACCGGTATAATACTATCATAATAACTATAAATACTGACAACTCCAAATTCTTCTCTTTGTTTTAGTGTAAAAAAGCTAAATTACATGAAAATGTTGACGTTTACAAACGGTCTTTTCACAAAAAATGCGAACAATCTGAAGTGTATTAAGAGCAGTGTAATTTAAATGTGTATTTGACAGTAAATGTGTAAATGTGTATTTCCACTGTGATCTGTAATTTGTAATTCACATGTTTGAGGCAGAATATTGTTAAAATTGCACTTATTTTTCTTAATACATTTCATTTTTTTCATGGTTGTCCATGTTATTCACATTTATTTTAAAGGATTGTTTGTAGATGTAAATGTTTTTAATTATGTATTTTTTTTTACACTAAAACCAAGAGAAAAGTTTGGAGTTTACATTATTTACATATTATTATGTAATTATTTTACTGGTCAGACCATATTGGGAGGATCTGACCCCTTAACTAAAATGAGTTTGAAAGCCCTGGTCTCGAGAGTACAATCTGAAATAGCCACTCCAACTCCTCAACAAAACAAAACTACCACAAATAAACAGAACTGTTTTAAAGCTTAAATGAATGTGAGACATTGGATTGGCTCAGTAGAATTAACACAGCGTACATTAGATCACTGCATCAATTTCAAATGTTATCATCAGCTGGATTTTGCAGCAGAAAAGCTGAGGCATGAGAAGAACAGCGTGTACCCTCCGGATCTCTGTTTCCTCTCTCTAGTTTTAATTGATTTCACTGGGTGTTATTGGCATGAAACTAAAAGGACAATAGTGCCAAAACATCGAGATAAGATCAACATTTCTACATTAAATCCCTCCCCCTCTCTCCTCCCTTCATCCGCCATTGATTTACAATTAAACCAGTCCCATGTGACTCCCCTACGCCCGTTTGCTCCCCTCCCTTCCTGGGCTTCTACCACACACGCTTCTCGTTAACATCGCCAGCATCTGAATTCGCACTTAGCCTCCTCTCCCATGAGTCACACCGCTCCTTTTAATCAGCAGCCTGTCTAGTGTTAATTACCATCACATACAAAATGCATACAGGACACACACTGTAAACACACACACGTACACACAGGTTAACACCGTGACCTCTGTTTGTTGGCTTTTGAAGGTACACGTGTAAATCTACAGTGTGTTCAGCGTAGAGGAAACAGCTGCAAGATGGTGTTTGTGTATTTTATATTTTCTTTCATTTGCAGCCATGTAGCTCAGGAATTATTTGACGAAATTGCAAATGCAGTAACATCATGCCGCCCACAGGAATTAACCCAGAAAGACCCAAACATCCACTGGCAACCAAAAGCATCTACTGATCTAAAATATTTAATACCTGTTGATCCACTAATCCTGTCAATACATGTAAAGAATTGGTGCAAATGCAGTTTGTTATCTTGACCCATTTAGACGTTCAGAGGCTCCACAGTGAACGTGGAAACACCGTCATCCTCTACAACACTGATTCACCAGTAAAACCCATTAAGTTTGATCGGTGACAGTGGATGGACACGATTGTTTTATGTTCAGTTAATGAAGTCACTTTTTCTTTTCTCCATTTTGATATAATAACCTTTGAATTTACTCTGAGTTTTCATGAGCATCTACATGACCAGCTAATTAAATATAGGGAAGAATATATAATTTACACTGAAAAATGCAAAATCTAGAGTATAATATTACAATAAATGGTGATAAATCACTTAAGAAAGGTTAAATAGAGAGAAAATTGTATTTGGGAACTGCCTCAAAATTAACACTGGGTCTTTGTTTGACAGTTAACATACTGAGTTTTCCAAGTGGCAACATTTTTGATCATGAACACAGATTTTAATTGTTTATCGACAGTATATTCTGCTTTTCAACCAAAATAATCACAAGCTCCATTTACATTATCATCTTGTTGTGATGATAGCATTATTACACTTGAGGATGAATTAATGCAGAAGTATTCTGCTTAAAACAACTCACCATGTATTTTTTGGTTTTTAAACCAAACCGCCCTTTAAGAAATAACTTTTATTTCCTTAAACCTAAAGACCCACACATTTTAACTCTGCAAAGTTCTGGAAGTTATACATCTGTCATTGAGGAAAAGTGAAAAAAGTAGCAGCTCCTTCAATGACAAATGACAATTTATTCCAACAAATGAAGGTATGTATTATTAGAATTGGCTTTGCATTTGAGCTGTAATGTCATTTCTGCAAGATTGGGTTGGAATTTATTGCATTTTTCTGGGTTTTATAGGTGGAGCTAGTCACAGGTGCAATATGTCTAAGCAGATATTTCTAAAAAATAAATGAATAGAACACAGAAAAATAACACTTTTTTATATAATTAATTTAATTTTCCATCATCTCAGATTCAGAGTGTTCAGACCGAAATTGGGTGGGAAGCTTCAGCCCTGAAAATCTTCTAAGAAGAATCTTCAAAACGTATTTTTAATCTCAAATTTCCCATTTCTCATGTTCAGTCAATATATCAAAACACTGATAAATTAATTTCCTTTTATCTAGTGCTTCTCTCCATGCAGCAGAACCTAAAGTTTTAGAATAAATCTCTTGAAAATGCAGAAAGTATATATTATGGCCTTTTTGACCTTGCCAAAAAACAGATGTTGTGAGTATGTCGCTCATAACTGAACCCATATTTTAATCGGTGCATGCACATTTTACTCATCAGTGTCGTAAGTAAAGATAAGCCCTTTTTTTTGTTTTTTTCTCTTGTGGCCTGTGGTTTTTGTTTGGGGATTTGCTTTTTACCTGCAGATTGTAGTGTTGAAACTGTGTGGACAGCAGTAGAAACTGGCAAATCTGACTGTGATTGGTTGTATTTCATTATGTTTTAATTATTTTCTTTTCTAAAACTTCTCATCAAACTTTTCTGTTGATCCAAGACTGAAAAACAAGCCAATCAGCAGCTGCTCAAACATTGCAGAAGACAATATGTAAGATGTTTAATGACACAGAACATATCTGACTATTCTCAGTTGTTTGTCTTTCTGCAAAATTTCTGCATAGAAATTATTGTGTGGTTTAAGGTGAAGCAGAGATGTGGTTATTAGCTAATTAACTATTGTTAAGAAAGGAAGGACAAATGCAAATGTTGAGTTTAAGAAAAGGTCATGGTTAAAACCACTGAAGTAGAATGTGTGGCGGTGCTGCTTTACGTGTCATCCCTGACCCTGACCTCCTCACCTTTACGTCCACTAGCACAAGAAGTAAATTGTTAGTTGCAGAATCATGTCCTACGAAAGTTGGACATGTTGGTGTAATACAGTTGGTGCTCTAGTGAGTATTTGTAGCATCAGAATGGTGCATGTGGGCCCAAATAAACCACTGTGTATACGCACGGTAATGAAGGAACATGTCACCCATTGCAACATATAGGTCATTAATGTCTTTTAATATTTTATGGACAATAATGGGGCTGTATAGCACAGAGCAAGAAGGTATATCAGCCTGTATACACTTTGTTCCTGTGAGTAGATAAAATTAATTGCTGGAATGGGTAGAATTTCTGTGTAGATTTTTGCATCATTAAATGTAGATAGTTTTGAAACATCAATTCACCGTAAAGATAAAATGTTGCGGCTTCAAACATTCCAACAAGCAAGTTATGTGTTCTTACTAGTTATGTATTGATTTTTTAATGTGATGGCTTTCTAAAGGGTTGGCCTAAATAACTGGGTAAAAAATAGATCAATAGAATTTCATGTAAGCGTCCCATTGAGTCTAAGTGTTGCATCTTGTAGCAGTGGTTTATCTGATAAACGCTGCAGGCAAAGACTGGAATCAACTACAGTTTATATTTTTCGTATGAACTACTTGTTTTGGAAGAAGCATCGGAAACAGGGAGATGTAGAAATTGGACCGTTGCATCTGAGGTTAATTATTGATGGAAGTCCGGCATTGGTGATTATGCCTGACTAGCTCTTCGAAGAGTTTTCTCACAGTTAAACCTGTTTTGTTTGGTTTTTTTTCCAAGTGTGGAGACAAATTGTGTTATGGTTCATCCACTACATCACCACCTTCTTGTACTTGAGTTGTTTGGCTGATACTTACTTTGATAGTTTGTGATATCTGACTTATTATTTGATGTCTCCAACAACAAATGCAACGTCCAGCTGGGTCTTATCTCATGTTTACAGTGTAGAGTTTCACAATAGTGCCGGAACAGACACAATTTAGGTGTTTGATCTAATTTAGTCCATTTCTGGAGTTCTCTACAATGGGATTAAAGTGAGCATAAATCATGATTTATGTGACAAATGAGTTTCTGTCACTATTTATCACAAAAAGGATTTGTTTTCCAAGAAATTCTCCTTCAGGCATCCATCTAAACATGGATAATTCTTTTTTGTGTGTATGAAAAAATAAAATAGGATGCTCATATAAATACATAGCCAGTAAAGCTCTTCAATAAGAAACTGAGAAGAGCTCAAAGCTACATTTTAGACCCAGGCATGTGAACCTAAAGAACAAAACATGTGATATGTTAAAGTAAATCAAAGCAAATAGTGTAAAAGCACATGTGAGTGCTTGGTGTAAAACATTTTGGACAGAATTAGTTTTATTGTTTGACTGAAAGTTATAAGTGAGTTAGTTGGACTTACTACTGTAATCTATTCTTTTTTTATGCCTAAAAGTGGAAGTAAGCAACTGGAATTATTCATTTTTTTCATTTTTGGCAGAATTTTACTTTGCATCAGCACTAAAAAACTAATCTCATTAAAAATTGTTAAAGCTGAGGGATGTTGTTTAGTTTTTCCCATCAAACAATAACATTTCCATAAAGGAGAGGTCTTTAAAGCTAATTGTAACTTTTATACCATTGCTGCTTAGAGAGACTTTTGTTTGTGCTGAAAAAGTGCAAACAAAGTGTCAACTTTTGTCGTACGTCTTTATCCTAATGTTTGCTGGAGGTGAGATATTCTAATAGAACGTGTCCTCTTCATGAACTCTATGTTTTAGTGTTCATTTATTAACGGGAGTGAATATCCAGAGAAAAGGCCCAATTATGATTTAATTAAGCCACACTGGAGCTATCCTCCTACTTTTGTCAATTAAATAAAAATATTGGTGTGTTTGGATTACGCAGTCTAATCAGAGCAAATGTGTTGCGAGCCCTCTGAGAAATCAAGTGATGAAAATTAAGGATGAGTATTGACGTATTACTTGTGGAGCTCTGGAGAGCGCTGCGTCTTTAAAGTCTCTACAGCCGACGTTCTGTCTCAGCAAGTCTGACGCTGCTGCATGTTGACGTGAGAAAACTGAGCGTTTGTTTGGTGCCAGGAGGCTTCGACCCATTTTACTTGACCCCCGTTTAGTCGGGGTGGAAATGTGCTGAATTTCAATCTGTGCACTTAAAAACGCCTTAGTGCGCTGCTGTTAATTATAAGCAAGGCTTAAATACAGCAGGAGCGAGATGAGGGAAGAAGGGAGGGAGGAAGGGAGGGATGGAGGGAGGGAGGAGGGAGACGGAGGTTCTGGTAAATTAGACAGGCAGCAGAGGGAACAGCTTTCCTCCCGTTAGAGCAGATCACCCTGCAGCCAGTCCTATGACCTGCACATCTAAACTCTGACTGCATCCGTCCGAATATAAGCAACACCACGCTGTTTCCTGACTCATGTTTCCAGATCGCACACCAGCATGCGTCGACTGTCCACTCTGGCTCCAACTAGACCCGAGTACGACTAACGAAGCACAATACTTTCACCTTGTTAGGGCTCCAGAAACATCCTGGTGGCTCAGTTTCCCCGAGTGGCATGTAGCTTGTTAATGCAATTGTCTGGCATTAGACCTTTGCCGCATGTCATTCTTGCTTCTCGTCACTTTGACCTGCCTGATAAAGACGAAATGCAACCCCCCCCCTGCACAAAAAAAAACACCTCAGCTTCATCTTGTCTTGTTGCACATTCTCTGACTTCAGGGGATTAACCTGTGGAGTGACACCAACAAGACTCAACTCCAGCACAATCTCCTTTCTCATGATGGTAAAAAAAAAAAAAAAAAAAAGGGAGCAGAGCTACAGAACAACATGAGGATTGTCTGAGAGAAGCTGCAGTCTTGCACAAAACCTGCGACAAAAATCCCCAGCCCTGTTTTCTTATTCCCCTCAGCTGTCAGAACCGCAGGCTGAGCCGCCACAGCACTCAAGGACTACCGCAGTCCTCCTAACACACACACACACGCACACACACACACACACACACACACACTCCCTAAACGCACTTTAATACACACGCATAGCGATGAAACACTCACCAGTGAAAGCAGTATCCATCAAGTTCCATGCAGCAGCAGATATTCAGCAGGTATTCCTGGCATGGCTGCAGCAGCGTGCAATGTGTGTGTGTTTTTCTGTGTTGGTGTGTGTTTTATTTAAGGCATGCAGCGCTGCATGTTAACATCCAGCAGAAGAAGCAGCAGCGACAGCAGCTATTTTCCTGTTTTCCTCGAGTATCTCTAAGAACAAACGTCTTCTCTCTTTTCCTCTCCACAGCAGCAGAGAGATGTAGAGAGAGAGGGAGAGAGGGAGAGAGAGAGAGAGAGCAGTGGGGCGAGAGACACAGATAGAGTGAGAGGAGAGAGAGAGAAAGAAAGAGAGGGAATTAAAAGAAGAGAGGAATGATAGGTTGTGTTTGTCGTTCCTCCATCCTTCCTCTCCTCTGCTGTTGGAGAGGAGATCATCCATCACTCAATTATACACACACACAGAAACACAGTATGAGCACACACACTCTAATACACACATTGATACATTCAAGCTCCCCTGAGACCAGCCAATGAGTGCTCGGCTCTGCGGCTGAGGGTGACTCCAATTGGCTTAGCAAGCTGTCAGTCATTCATGATCCTCTGTATCCCCACGGCAACGGAGCGGAGGTGGAGGAGGAGGATGATAAGGAGGGGAGAGGAGGGGTGCAGGAGAAAGAAACAGAAAGTGAAGAAGAAGAAGTAGGATGGAAAAAAGTGAAGAGGAGAAAAGATGAAAGATAAGGAAGTAACAAATGCAGGATGGAGAGGAAGACCGGAAAGACAAGAACAGGAAGAAGAGATGGAAAAACAAGACCAGACAGAGGGATGTGAAGGAGATGAAGTCGGGTTCATTTTTCTGGATGTCACTGAGGTTATCAAAAAGCAGCACATGTGGATGTGTGAAGGGCTCTACACTCCATCAAAAGTTGTCTTTCCCCCAGCACTTTTAGTGTTAGTGAGTTTCAGCTGTATCTTCACCCTGTTCACAACTCGCTTTAACATTTTGTCGCTGTCAGGCGGAGACCTCTCTGTGTCCGAAATGGTTATTTTTCAGAAAACTGGAAAAACTATGTATATTCTAAATAAATGAATGGACTTAAGAGATGTAGTCACAAGCCATTTTCAACACTTTTCATTGGTTACATATTTCTAAAATCATCAAGCCAATGTGAAGACTGACCAATAGAATCATTTATGACAAAAAACAAAAAAGACCAAAAATGGACTTACGAGGTTTCCGCCTGACAGCAATGATTTGCTTCCATAGACATCTCAAGTGAAAAATGTTATGATTGGATGGCACTTCCCTGCTAGTGTTGCCAGCTCCTTGCAATGAAAAACAGCTCAAATCTGCTTGAAGTCTCTATATGATGCTAGGTTACGCTGCACAATAATTTGTTCATTCATAACATAATGGTAAAATGAATTATATGCATTTGAGACTGTATTTAGCAAAAAAAACCTGAATTTAACCCAAACATTCACCATCGGTCAAAATCATCTACTGATGTAAACTGTTTCATACCTGTTGATCCTCTAATTCTATGAATACATGTAAATAATTGGTGTAAAATGCAGTTTGTCGTCTTTTTATGGTCATTAGATATGACTCATTTGGACGTTCAGAGGCTCCATAGTGAACGTGGAAACACCGTCATCTTCTACAACATTGATTCACCAGTAAAACTCATGGAGTTGGATCAATGACAGTGGATGGAGACACTGAGTTTATGTTCAGTTAATGATAGATTTGCTGAAAAAGTCAGTTTTTCTTCAGTTTTTTCAGTTTCTGATATAACCTTTAACTTTACATGATCAGTGAATTAAATATAGGAAAAGACCTGATTTTCAATGAAAAACACTAAGTAAATAGGATAATATGACAATAAATGGTGATAAATCACTTAAGAAAGGTTAAATATAGAGAAAAATTCCTTTGGGAACTGACAACAAAGTAGCACTGGGTCTTTATGGGTTAAACAGTCATCCGTTAGGTGTTCCCCTGGCTAACAAAGAAGATCAGTCATTGGTTGTTGAGTACATTCATTGACATTTCATTGGCATATGTCTCTGGCTGCTGATTGGTTGAATAAATGAGCTGCTACTCTTGTCCAGTCACTGAGAACATCCAGTACAGATATATATTGATTGATATATTGAGCTCAAAACAGCCAAAAACATTAGTCGGTAGGCAGTTGAAATGAAATGCTAAAGGGGTCATATTTAGCTAAACCCACTTTTATTAGTCTTTGGTTCATTTATTTGTGTATTTGGACCCTAATAGTT
>JAPQRP010000025.1:23058849-23070598 GCA_037367295.1 Apogon hyalosoma
AACAGTACCACAGTGCTTCAGTTTGAACATTTGACAGATAAACAGTACCACAGTGCTTCAGTTTCAGCTTCACATTTGTCATGTCTTTTATGGATTGTGATCGTCATTATCTACTCACCATATATCTTTGATTAGAAAGTTTTTATTTTTATCAATTACTAGAAATTTCAGGCAACCCCATTTGAATCCCAGGCGACCCCACGTGGGGTCCCGACCCCAAGGTTAAAAAACTCTTTTGTAGTCACTCCAATGTGGACATCTCAAATGATGTCAATTTTTTGGGACACCCTGTAAATGGAATGTAGTTTTAGTGAAGAAAGAGGGTTTTTTTTTTTCATTGTCATGTACCCAGAAATAATAAAATCATAAATCATCCATAACATCAAGAAAAAAAACTAACCTAAAAAACCCCAAAACTATGAGACATAACTATCTTTTGCTTGGTTTTGTGGAGCTTGGGTAAAATTGACCAGGTTTCTCTCAACAATTCCTTGTAGAGACAGTGAGAAACATTTCAATAACAAAATGCATCACGGTGGCATCACCTGGCCAGGACATTTGTGGCTGTTTCCTCTAAAAAGAGTTTTTTTCAGTCCCCAAAAATTGCCCATTTTTAGTGGCTTGTCGTTGCATAACTGAATATCAGTAAAAGAACACAGAAGTTTGTATTTTCTACCAACAGAAACTGGACTGGCCACAGAGTGTTTGTGTCTTGAGCTGTAGATACTCTGTATAGATAACCTTGGCAACAGGAAAATGTGACAAAGGACCAGAAAAATGCAGTAAAACATGGTAAAAACATGAACCATGTGGCCAAAAATAGATGTATACAGATATGTGCAGCGCTTAAGTGCAAACACCCTGTCATGCTGAGCCAGGAAAACAAGGAGTAGAAATTTCTACATGAGTTCCAAGTTAAATGGACATGACATGAGCAGAACAAGGGTACAGCAACAGGGTTTGTCCACTCGCCAAAGGCAAGTCAAACACTGTATCGGGCTCACAAATAGAGAAACTCACTTTATTCACTAGCATGTAATAAGGAAGGATTAAACACAATGTTTTTATATGCAGAATAAGTAGCAAAGACATGAACTATGTCATCATCATCCTCACTGTAAGAAGTCGCACATACTCGGAACCATTCAGGCACTAATTTGAATATAGTGACTGATGGGGAGAGAAAAGGACGTGTGAAACTAACCAAAGCAGAAGCTGTGACCAACGTTTCAGCCATTTTAGATCAGATTAAGAGACTATTAACAGAGCGTATGTGGACTGATGGACAGTTACAAACATCTGCAGCCTTATTTAACGGGATTACTATGACCTGGGATCTCTGGTGATTTGGAAGTTACCCCCCACCCCCCACACACCTGTGTTTCACATCGAATTTTGTGACATTATTCCTCAGTTCTGATGTAAAGAGCAAATTCACCACTTACAACAGGGTTACCGTGGGGTCTTAACCCTTTGATGCATGAATTTTGAGATCTTTAGTCAAGATTTTTTATTCCTCTTTAAACATGAAAAACCCAACGTGATTGACATTTTTTTAAATGAACCTAATTTTTATGGACTTACAAAAATGTCCAATCAGCTGGACAGCGTGCGTTTAATTTTTGAAGCAAAGAAACGTGTATTTAAAATGCAATAACAGAAAGTGATATACTGTGTGAAAACTATGAAATAAAAATATTTATAATACAGCTAATCTGATGTTTTCGCACATTTTATCATACTCTAATACTAGTTATTACTCACTTTATGAAGATAATATGCAAAAAAAAAAAAGTTTTGTTTAAGAAAACTGTTGATTACAGTCAAATATCAACTAGCAATTGATTTACACTCAAACATGTCACTGCAGATCAGGTTTATCCAGGAGAGCAAAGTTACAGTAACTGGATGAATGTCCACGGTGTTGGCTGATAAAACAACAAAATAAAACTACAAAACCCGTGAATATTCAAGAGAATAGTAGAATAGCTGTCCACTGCAGTGACCACTATGCATGAAAGGGTTAAAAAGTCTTAAAAGTCTTGAATTTACAAATCTGCATTTAATACCTTAAAAAGTTTTTAAAAGGTAATATATTTGATTAATTTTCCGTCATGCAGTGTGGTACTGCGCTTCCAGTCAACCATCATGGGCATAGCAACATGGTTGTAAGGCAGTTGTATTCCAAAATTACTAATGTCTCTCGAAATGTCGGTCCTATCAACTTGCCGGTTTATTTAATGTGGAGATGGGACTATCCCTCAAGTGTAGGTACCAAATTGTCCTGTTAAAAACGTCAAAATTTCCCAGAACTGTTCAGATACACACACACACAGATGCTCTGAGGCCTTCCAGTATTATGATATAGATGGCAGGTCTGAAGTTCTGTTGTTATAAACTTGTTTGCTGTATTGTGTTTAAATTTGTCTGGGAAACGTCCAAACTAGAATGAAAGTAACATTAGTCGACTCCGTTCCACCCGTTCCAACCCGACAATTTATAGTAAAATTAGGAACCAAGCAAACTTCAAAGCCCCCGGTGAGAAATAATCACAGAACATTCAGTTTTGTGTACAGTATGTATGTAATATTCAGTCTCTGCTGACGTAAATAAATACATGAATCTTGACCAGTATGGCCATGAAATAGGCATTAAATTTGGTTCTCAGTAGTGTTAAAAAGTCTTAAATTTAACTTGTAGAAACCCGTAGGAACCCTGTATGAATATATGTCGAAAGATAGACAGATACTCCTCATTGTAGCTGTTCTGCTAATCATCCTTCGCATCATCTTCTCAAAATGTCGCGCTTTCATTCAGTTTGCTCTTTCCGTGAATATCTTTGGTATATTGTGAGATATGCCTCTTGGATTTTCAAACTTTGATTCATTAATCACCGGTGCAGCCTCCGTAGTCCTCAAACAGGAAATGGATTAAATAAATGCATAGAGGAAAGAAATAATGTCGCACATCCCACCAAATTATAGAGACGTAGATTCGTACGGGATTAACGTTATACAGCCTCGACAGTTCCTGAAGTAGGGTAGGTCATTTGTGATGGAATTTTACCACTTACAGACATGGGTGATTCACAATTATTACAAATTACCTGAGGCCCACATGTAGTACTGTGCAAATAGGGATAAAGTAATAACATGAATTTTGAAATCTGCAAAATTAGTATAAAAAAACCAAAACCTTCTAGATTCCTGGATTCATTTTCCAGCTGCCACACACTGAGAGTCCATTATGTCTCAGAAATAGCACCACTGTGGTTTTGTTTCACGTGAGCACTTTTTCCATCTTTCTTTTATATCTATGATAATGACAGATGAGCTCAGGCGTAAGCGAGCATTTCAATTACTGCAGATGCTATTTGCACCCAAGTATCTGTAGCCAATTATACCATTTACATGTGGGTTGGAACATCCTATGCGGCTATTGATGGGGCTTTGAGTCTCATACAAGAACTACTCGTATTAACATTTACCCTTTAATTCCACATATGAGTGATTAAGGAGAACTTGGTCCTTTCACAAATGTCTTATATTGAGAATTTTCTGTTTGACACAGCTGGATTTCACCACCATTAAAGCAGGTCCTTTCTACAGTTTCCTGAAGTTATGAGTGCGTGTAGAAGTCTCTTATTTGGCTGTTACTTGATAACCTCTAATAAATAAAACAACTTGTATAGGTGGAGTAAAAATTAACTTTGTGGAAAGTAGATTTCTGTCCCAATTGGCTAAAATGTGTTGGTTCAGGGTTGATATTTTTACTACCAATGTTGTGCAAGTTACTTCCAAACTGTAACATATTACAGATTAACTGTTACTGTTATTTAAAAGTAATTCCTTACTTTATAATATTACTGTCTCAAAATTGTAATGTGTTACGACTCCTGTATTACTTTCCAGTTACATACAGACCCTTGTCAAAAATGGCGCGTGCACAGTCAAACCCCCCACCCAAATTCAAATAATAACCCCCCCAGTACAATAGACAGGAGCCTTGGGACGCATACGTTTGCGCCCTGAAGTCCATATGGACGGATCGCTCAGTAAGTAACACTACAGTCTACAAAGTTCGAATCCCAGCAGGAACACTGGGATTTTTTTCAACATTTTACATGTTCAAACAGGGGACGCAGCATGAAGGACACCAGTAGATAAATCTGCATTTGATAAAGAATTCGAACTAGTCATAGAAACCTTAGCTTACCATGTAATTGCTGATCACAGGGATCCTGCTAACTAGCTTCTGTAAAGCAGGGCTAGTGTTAGTAATGAACAAACGTCTGTGTGGACAATGGACTGTCTTCTGCCGTCTTCACCCATTGGCTGAACAACAACAGGAAATAGAACTTTATAGACACATTTTTGATTCCTTAAGTCAGGGGTGTCAAACTAATATAGTTCAGGGGCCACATTCAGCCCAGTATGATCTTAAGTGGGCTGAACCATTAAAATAATAACACCATACTATATAAATAATGCTTAATCCAACCTTTTTATGACAAACTTCTGTGTTTTAGAGTGAAAAAAGTAAAAATATCTTTATGAAAATGTTTATATCTACAAACTAGCTTTAAAAAAAAAAGAACATGAGCCAAGACTTTCTACTTAAGAAACATATGTGCAATTTTAACAATATTATGTCTCAGTTTATCATTTATACAGGTACATTACAACTTACAGATCACAGAGGTTAACAGCAGAATATGGCTAAAATTTCACTCTTAAGACATTTCATGTTGTTCATATTTGTTCAGGTTATTCACATTTTTTTGTGAAAGGATAGTTTCTTAATGTAAACACTTTCATGTAATTTTACTTTTCTTACACTAAAACAAAGAGATAAAAATTGAGTTTTCATTACTTGTAGGTTATTATGATTGTATTTTACTGCTCTTAGCCACTTGAGATTGAATTGGGCTGAATTTGGCTCCTGAACTAAAATGATTGTTAATATCTTAAATGTAATTTTTTGCATTTACAAATTCCTCCCACAGGCTGGATTGGACCCTTTGGTGGGCAGGTTTTGGCCTGTGGCCCGTATGTTTGACACCTGTGCCTAAAGGTCTTGCGTTCTTGCTGTTTTGTTTGTTTTTTTTTTTTTCATTTGAGCTATTCAATTATAAGCAAAAAGTGCATTGTAATGCAAGCGCTATTGAACATGTACTGGGTAAAATATGACTGAAAATTGATTAGAAAATAAAATAAAAAAAAAAAAAAAAGAAAATTGATTAGAAATGCCTTACACTACTGTGTTATAGCAAATAGTAATATAATCCATTACTTTTGCATTACTCCCAGCACTGTTTACTACACACAGTAAATGAAGTTCCAAACTCTTCCTTCAGTTTGAGTTTTTCACATTAAGCGGTGTGTGTTTTTGGATGGAAGAAAAAATGCACGCAATCAGTCTCTTTGAAGCACTTTCTTAAACACGTTTTGATGGACAGGAATCTTTGCCCAGTCCTTTCTGATTAGCAGTCCATTGAAAGACCCTGGTACAGAGGATACGACTTTTAAAGCCTTGGGTGCAGACTTTAATATCATGCATGTAGCTCAAGATGATGCATCAAAGCACATAATTCAGCTAAGTGACATTCAGAGTGAAGGCAGTCACTGTGACAGACAGCACACAACTGTAAACATGTCTGATGTCATATCCACGGTCAAACCCTGCAGCACCAGGCAGAGGGGAAGTGGCACTGGCGTCGGACCGACAGAGGTGTTTTCATACTATCATAACAGGCCATCGTCATGTGATTCATCCTGGTGGCAGCTTGATTCGGGTTCCACCGTGCAAGTTTCAGGTCAGCGGCTGGGGAGGGGATGAATAATTAACAGGCTTGTGATGGGTTCCCTGGCGGAGGCGGCGCTGACGACGCTGGCTGTCAGCCTGTGTTGTCTTACACGGGCCAGGCGGGCATAAATCACAGCTCTTGTTTTAATCTGGCCACGCAGGCCAGACCGTCTGTCTGCCACCTAACAGTCAGCCACCAAGAGAGGATTGTTTTACAGATTCATCTCCAAACTGAGAGGCTCACTGAACATAAATCTCCCACCTCACCGTCAGGCCACAGGAAACTAAGTGGGAGTGTTAACTGTCTCACAGTGTAGGCGAATCTGCAATGAGGTAATGCTGACACATAAATAAAGTTTATTTGTCTATTAAACCATTATACAGGTCCCCTTTCTGCAGAGGCGGCCACCACTGACACAAAAAGTCACTCCTGCTCTGACAAAGTGGCACAAAAATACACCAATGCATGGCACCTCCAAAGAAAACATACGGGCTTGAGTTTTCATACTGAATGATACAGGAAGGGCCCATCAGTAGTTTTAGGAAATAGATTCATTTGTAGTTAACCAGACAGTGTAGCATGGGGCCTGTCTATTAGGCGTCATAAAATAAAAAATCCACCATTTTGGTGATTTTTAACTCTTTAATCCGACGTGTCTGTGGTGAGCGTTCTGAACATATGATTAATTTTAAATATTCATAAAAATTCAACCATTTGCTCAACAGGAAAAATTTCAAAATGTACTCATAGAATAGACCTTGTTCTTTCCATAGACATCTGAGCATGCTCAGAACACCCCGCACCGCCTGTGGAATGGGGGGTAAAACACAGAGCAGTGAATGAGACTGACTCGCTATAAAAATAGACAGTTTGGGCTTTTTTTACTCTGTTTTCCGTGCGTTTTTTGTTTTTACTGTTGTTTGCAGTGTTGTCGTGATTGTCCTTTTTTTTTCATTGTGTTTTTACTGAGTTTTGACCTTGAAACTGCTCTTTGAACTTCAACCAGGTTCCCAAAAAGCAACTGGACTGATTTAGAAAAAAATAGCCCCAAAACACAACTACTTGGCCAAAATTCAAATACTTGTTGTTCAGTGTGTTCCAGTTCATAGTTTATGTTCCTCTCTTTGTCTTTTTTCTGTTATTCCACCTGTTTTGACTCTAAAACACACAGTAAAACAAAACCACTGAAGAAAAGGAACACAAGCATGTACTCACAGCAGCTTTTATGACACTGAAACAGACGCGAATTCACAGCAGCACGTTTACCTGGAATAACGTCTCAGGGGTTAAAGGGTTAAGACCCTTTTACGCACTTAAAAAAACGCAGTAGTAAAATAAGCCTGAGATGATGGGATTATCTTCGCTGCACTGAGATAATGAGATTCTTCAGCTGAAAAATTCTTTAATATATGCATCTTTGTTTAGTGTGTTTATACTTGTGATGTAACTGTAACATAAACAGTCTTTGTTGTGTTTTACTTCACATCTCACGTGGCTTTAAAGTGTTAAGATTTGCGGTGGTATAACTGTACTTAATCGCTGTTCTACAGCAGTTTCATCCAAAAATCTCCATCTGCATTGTAGACCTTGTCATCCTACTTTGAGAAGAGCTGAAAGGTCAGTGTGAGTAGGCAACAGACAAACCCCAGAGCACTGGGACATTGTGCAGATTTAGCAGCAAAGCTCCAGCACACCAATGCATATCTTCAAAGAGAGGCCATTCTTCAGTTCATGGTACCTTTTGGATGATTCAGGAGCCGCCTTTCACTGCGAACACATCTTTAAAGTCAACATTGGTTTCTGATTCTTATGGGATCAACGATTCAGTCTTTACTGTAGCAATTATTTTGGACGTTGTTCTGAATATATTACCTCTGCTCTAATGTGTAAAATGAGAGCTATTCACTGAGTGGAACTTATTTCCCACACAAATGCAGCACACATAAATAATACAAAACACTTGAAAAAGCTATTTATGTGTTTCCCTTTACAATGTATAACACAAGCCCAAGTTAACCTTTTATCAGGCAAGCGACTATTTTTGGTACTTTCTGCACACATTACAAGACAGTGACAGCAGCAGTTCCAGTGATGATTTGATTTTCTACATGACAGTCTTGTTATGTCCTCCAATAATGCAAGAAGGTTGAAATTTTGGATCTCAGAGTATTTCTATGAGTGCCCTACAAAGGGTTAAATGCTAGTATTGTTTTTTTTTTTTTTTAAGTGATCTAATTCTGTGATGCAGCCGCAGTCATATTATGGACCTACAATGTTGTCTTAGTGTCCAGTGTTTTGTTTACCTCATCTCTAAATACTTGTAAATATACATGTCCCTCACCCTCAGATGCACCCTCAGATGGCAGATTAGATTATTTTAACACAGTAAAACCAATGAGTTAATGAATCTTTTCCAGTCGTGGCCAATGACAGGCCTTAAATCATGATGTTCCTCTATATTCCAGAAGAATATGTATTTGTCAGTGGTGCAATACTACACAAGGCAGCATGTTTTGTGTAGAATACTGATGAGGACACATGTTTACTCTTTAAAGATTAGTAGGTTTGCACAGCTGTTGGTCAGAACTGTCAAATTTAGAAGTTTTATTGATGGATGGTAAAGGAATTATTAATACTTATACTAAAACTAATGATATAAGCAGCATGTCATCATGATAAAGTTACATACAGGTATTATTTCAGTCTAGTACAGCAACAGATGAAATAACTGTGCCTCATTTTTAACAAAAAATCTCTAAGACATTGTATCTCAGACAAGACACTGTCTTTTCATTGCTTTAGATCAGAGATTTGTATTATTTGTCATTCCCAGTGTTCTGGAGAAAACAAAGGCAGGCACTTTTTTTTTTTTTTTTTTACTTCAGGTTATGAGAAGCTGCTGGTTTTGATGCTTTAATGCCAGGCGGTAGAGAAAAGTTGTCTAACCCTGGTAGGGCCTGTACTTTACAGAAACTCTTTATGAATTCACGCATGATGAAATCCAGTCAGCTATAAATCTCTCAGTCCACATATTTTCATCCAATTAAGGTGAACCGTGGCGGTGCTGTATGTCAGAGATGATGGTCCAGACACCTCGTCTCCCTGTTAGGAGTAAAAGTCTGGAAGGTTTGGACGAAATCACAGAAAATGAACAGCGACGGGAAATGTTTGGCTATTGACAGCCTCAGTCCAAACCCTAGTGATGAGCTTCAGCACATATCGGTCTCTGTCACACACAGGTCAGAGCAGGTTCACCTGTCTTAACCCAGCGTGAGGAGCTGTCAGCGGCTGTCGACCTCTGCCTCATTAAACTCCTTTCAGCCTCTGCTGCAACATTCATGAGCCGATGTGAACACTGATGTAACGTGTGTGCGTTCAGGACAAAAATGAACACTTAACTGGCCTCAGTCACACATCTCCCTCGTCGCCCCAGTGAAGCGTTCAAAGTCTTGTTCAGAAGTGTCACGTTGTGTTTTGTGTTTCGATTTGCTTGAATGCGTCATGTGTCCAGGGCAGTGAGACATTGTCCGGTTGATGTAAGTCTGGGGAAACAGAGAACAATTTCAATAAAGATGTTTTAAAAAATCCAAACCATGATGAATTACTGTTAAAAACTGTTTGAATGTACATAAACAACTGTTTATCATTATCATTATATCATTAGGTCCATAAATATTTGGACAGTGACAGATTTTGTAATGTTTCCTCTCTTCACCACCGCAGTGGATTAGATGTGATCGAAGTGTGGACTTTCAACTTTAATTCTAGAGGTTTAACAAAAATATTGCATTAACCATTTAGGAACTATAACTTTTTTTTTTTTTTTTTTTTTTGCAGCCAGTGATTATTTTTGTAATCGATTCATCTAGAGATAATTTCCTTTGATTCAATTTAAACCATTATTTGGATAGGTGAAAAACATTGTTGAAATGTAAAAAAAAAAAAAAGACGTCTGAAAATGACTCATCCTTTATTGCAGAACCAGCTGAAACAACCACAAAAAGTAATAAAAGTAAAAGGTTATAGAAAAAATCTACATAAAAGTAACAACGACAACAGTACAAAAAAAAATATATGTGTGTGTATAAACATATGTGCACTATAGCCACGAATATGAGGAATGTTTTTAGTACTTTGATGAAAATGTAGTTAATAACTAGCTGAGTAATTACACTGACTTTCCTCCATGGAGATGCTTTTCCAGGCCTTTACTTCACCCCTCTTCAGTTGCTGCTTGTTTGTGGGTCTTTATGCCCTCAGTTTAGTCTTGGGCTGAGATCAGGTGACTGACTTGGCCCCTGAAGAACAGAACAGTTTCTTTACCTTCAAAAGTTCTTGGGGTCTTTTGCAGTATGTTTTTGGTCATAATCCATCTGCAATGTGAAGTCCCATTCTATCAGTTTTTTGACGTTCGTCCTGTATATGTCAGAATTCATCCTGTTACTTCTATCACCTGTCACATCAATAAACACCAGTGACCCAGTTCCACCGGCAGTCGTACATGTCCATAACACTGTCCACCATTGTGGATGCATGACATGGTCTACATTGAGTGGTTCCTTTCCTTCTAAAGACTTTTCTCTTAACAACATTATGGTACGAGTTCATCTTTGTTTGATCTGTCCAGAAGATCTTATTCAAGTGCGCAGGCTTTTTTAGATGTTTTTTTGGCAAATGATAATCTGACCCTCCTGTTCCTGAGTATTACCAGACAACATTTAAAATGGTTTTAATTCATAACAGTTAGTGCAATAATTTTGTTAAGCCCCTTGAATTAAAGCTGAATGTTTGCACTTCAGTCGTATCGTGATTGCTTCATTTCAGATCCACTGTGGCGGTGTACAGAGTATGTACAAGTATCTCATAATATATGTCACTATCCAAATACTTATGGACGTGGGTGCCTGTTTTTTCTAACTACAGGTTAAAAGGGGGGTATGAAAAGTGCAGGATTTCCATTTTAAAGAATCTGAGTCATTTATGTGACCGGGGCGCTTCATTTAAGGTAAAGTTACATGCAAGACACTATCTGTTTTTTTGTCTGCATGAGTCACAGCAATACAAAGCCTTCAAAACTTTGAGGTCTCTGTCACTACAGTTTTAGTCTACAGAAATGTACTGCATGTAATGGTACATTTAAACACTGCTGTTAAGTTATATTGAAGTTATTTCTGTGTCAGTCACCCTGCTAAAGATAACTCATGTAGTGGTTATTATAGGTCCTGTCAGTGCAGTTTGAAATACCATAATGCGTATCTTAATTCAACTGAATTTCACCAATTTGTGACTTGAGAGTTATCATTATGCACAGAGGCATCCACATATTACAGTCAAGAAAAAAAAAATGAAGGTTTTCAACTAGTGCAGATCGATAGTTTCTTCCTCTAATTTCACTGCGGGAGATAACATCAAGGTCACATCTCTCTACTGAGGTTTGCTGAAAGGAATGCTGGCACATGTTGGAAATCACTAATTAAAGTAGAGATGTGTGGAAGAGACTAATGGAAAGAAGGTTCATCAAAATAAATTACAGCACTTCATTATAAAATAACTGCGCATTGCTCACTCACTGAAAATGGGCCTTAAGGAGACTTCTTGTGTCCAATTAATGAACATATTACATTTCCATATATTCAGAGTTTCTGTATTTTTCCATGAAGGAGGAGGAGGTGCTTTAGCCGTTTTCAAAAAGGCTGTTGAACATTTCTGTGCAGAAGCCATGTCAGAAATAAAATATATATTTGGTGCAACACAGTGGTGCAGTGGATAGTACTCATGCCTCACAGCAAGAAGGTCAAGGTTCAACTCCAACACCAGTTGATGGGAGTGGGACCTTTCTGTGTGGCGTTTGCATGTTCTCTCCGGCTACTCCGGCTTCCTCCCACCATCCAAACACATGCACTGATAGGTTAATCAGTTAATCTAAATTGCCCATAGGTGTGA
>JAPQRP010000025.1:23070716-23086674 GCA_037367295.1 Apogon hyalosoma
ATAATAATCCTGGCCTGTTACACCATTTATGTTATTTTTATTTTGCTGTGGTTCTTGTAGGTAGTATGCACCCCTAACTGAGGTGAAAGGTGATCTTTTTTTATATGTTATTGTCCCAAATCAGTTTGGAAGATATGCAATGATACAAAAAATAGCCAATAATTCATCTTGAATGCAAAGAAATAAGTCTGTTTTGAACATGCATGGAGTAGAAATTAGAATTATTTATGCTAAAATGTAGATATTAGGAAAATAAATGCAAAAAATACTCAAGTAAAAAGAAAACTATTAAAGTACATACCTTATAACAAACTTCCACTTTTGGTTTGCAGCTCTACTGAAAAGTAACATCAGGTGTCAGATAAAAGTGATAAGATAAGATAAGATAAGATAGTTTTATTTGCCAAATGTACACATTCAGATACATAGGAATTATTATGCAGAGGTCTCTCAGAGTGCACATGTAAAAGATACAATTAAAATAGAAGTCTGAGGTATAAGAAGTACAAAAGTATATATTCTGGTAAGTAGACATAAAGTTTGTAAATGAAAAAAGAAAAAACTGCATTGTTTTGTCTGTAGCCAATCCTGACCTGAGTGGAACGGGTTTAACTCTGTAATTCAAATGTAAATGCCTGGTGGCAGTGGAATGAACTGTGTCTGAATAAAGTTTGAATAAAAAGTACAAAATTTACCTCCGTGTAACAAAGGATGAACAAAACAGAGTGAAATGTAAAAATGTGATTATAGTCAGAGTTAAAATTTGTACTTGATGAGATGTACATCCCCCCTGTGCTTAAACAAGAGGAAAAACAGAGTGAAGTTGATCGTGTTTGATTCTCGAGAGATTTCACAGTTGTTCACTCGCAAAACTAGCAGAGAATTGATGTCATACGAGCTATAACCTTCTTTTTTATTTCTGCTAAAAGGTCCCAGCTTGTATTTTTTGTGAGTCAGTAAATTCTGCAGCTCTTGCTAAATCAATATTTATGTATCCAAGGCCTCTTCGGTCAGCCGGCCTCCCACATGCGTAAGGAATCGCAGACAAAATATCCATTTAAAAAGTCACCGAGGCTATAATTCACAATGTTCCCCAGCTAAATGATAAATCAGGGCTGCAACAGGCCCATAACAGTCCGGAGGGATGATGAAAGGCGTTGGACCCTCTCCTCATAAACATGACGACCTGATTGAGGAAGCTACAGGACGAGATGAACACCCCTGCCTTTATTAGGCTGAACGTGTCCTCAGATCAGATCTTTGTTTGAGTGATAAGGCGGTGGCAGGAAACGGCACCGCACGGATGATTTAGCGGCCGATAGTACAATAATGAAATGAATTCGATGACTGTACCAGACTTTTAGGGCCGATTTCACCTGAATCTTGATCTTTTTGTTCTTTTCTCAGTAGAAGTGATTATTCTTCCCATTTGACAGTTAGTGCAGTTCTTGCTTCAGCTAAGTTCAGCTTCATGAGCCTCTTTGTTGTGTTTTAATTACAACCATACATTAAAAAGGCAGTGGAGGGGCAGTAAAGAAAAGTTTATCCCTCATGTACTGCAGATAAGTACAACTTTGAGGTTTGAGGGAGATTTTCACGCATTTATTTTACAGCTGTAAGTACCTTATTCTGTATCTTCTCTCACTCTACAATTTAAAACTTAAGCCATATAATGTAAAGATCACAGTGCAAAGACAAATGAACCTGATGAAACCTGAAAAGAAGATCCTTAGAGAAATGAATCATGGTTCTTTAACCTTGAATTTGTAGACATTTTTTGAACTGTAGATGCATGTAAAAGTTGTGTCATGATTTCTTTTTACATCCCTTAACCCTGTAAAGCCTGAACCATTAAGTCATTGACAGAAAATTCCAGTTCTTTAAAACTGGAGCCTTTATTAGTTCCTCTGAACAACCCAAAAAACATGTTCTTTCAAATATCAATTTCCATGTATGAGTTTCAGTTTTGTATCATATTTGATACATCAGGTCTCAATGCTTAGATATTATTATTTTTGAACAAACAAAAACACAAGATAACACAAACATGTCCAACTAATTGGTTATTCCTTTTCAAAATTGCCAAAGTTCTGCCTCCCTCATTAATGACAGTCTTATAGTGTCACTGGAAAGGCCTCTGGCGAACAAATCCCTCCCCCTTGATGGATTACCCTTGTATTACATGTATCTAATTGTATACATCAGGTTTTCAAGAAAAAAATATCTCACTGATCATGTAGAGGGCTTCAAAACTCATGTATCAAATATGATACATTTGGCACTATAGCGTTAACAGACAAAACAATGGAACATGCAACATAATAAAATGTGAGAAATAGTACTCCAGGCTCCACCCAATCAGGACACAAAACATACAAATATGAATAAATAATTAACTAGTAAAAGGGCTATTACATTGTGATCAGAAACATTTCTTCGGAATATTTGTGTAACTTGACTGTTTTCTTTTGTAGTACTATGGGATACAAGAACCGATATGTTCGAGTTCCTGACGGTCACTTCTGGATTGAAGGCGATCATCACGGACACAGTCTGGACAGCAACAGCTTCGGACCGGTAATAACTGATCCCACCTCTTTTAACCCACATTACTCACATTTTCTGTCCCATACAGTTACAAAACAGTTTAGAACAGTAAATTACTCAAAACATGATAAACTGCAAAGCAAAAGAAACTCATAGTTCTATCAGCGTCTACATAGCAAATGAAAATCTCAATCTGTGTAAAATGTGTTTAACTGACATAGGGCTGCAACTAACGATAATTTAATAATCAATTAATCTGTGGATTATATATCAAGTCACCAGATAAACACTAAAGACTAACCACTGCTAGACTAGACCACTGCGGACATAATGTAAACCTAGCTTTAAAAATCTGGCCCGGCATCCAAAGCTTCAGCCATGCTGCTCTGTGTTTTCCTCTGTTCCACTACACAGCATGTGGCCGTGCCTCAATACTAACGTGCTCAAGACTCCACAAATTGACTGCCGAATTCATTTCCAACTCTTTTAGGAGTCGATTTGAACTATTTTTATCAATTTGCTGTTGCAGCACTAAACTAACACATTGAAAAGAATTTTACAGCATTTCAGGAAATATATGAAATAAGAAGACCATGATCATCACTGTTAACCAATACACCTGAACATATTGACCTTAACGTACCTTTCCACTCCAAAGGAAATACGTGTCCATGTTCCTAAACTCTTCAGGTGTCTGTTGAGTTGAACTGTGTTAGAATGTTGTCTCACAGCTCTGATGAATGGCGCCCATTTGAAATCTGACTTTATAAGATGAGCCTTTGAGCAGAATTTGTGAGATCACCAATATTTTGCTACCGATTAAGATCTGGTGCATCTTGTATATGTGCAAAACGGAGACTTGAAGCATTGTGGAATGCAGAAAAGCAATTGAGAAACGATTTTCACTTATTCAGAAATTCTTAGTTTTTCAATAAGGATGTGAAACTATGAACAGCATTTATGGAGGTCATTGAACCACTCATATCAGACACAAGTTTTTTAATGCAGAGTTTTATCACGTCTCATAACTGGAGGAGATATTCACATTTTTAGAGTTTTCTACCAAGTATTATTTTAATTTGTTAGCCTGCCAGTGGATTAAATTACAAGGTTGGTTAGCTGTAACCCTGTTTCTAGTCTTTGTGCTAGGCTAAGTGAGAAGTAATGATGTTTTCATTTAATCCTCATTAACAAACCAATTGAGCATATAGCCAAACATTTCGAACTGCTCCTTGAACACAACAACTGTGCAAAACAAGGATTTCCCCCCAAAAAAGTGTTTACTGGGCATTTGAGAAGAAATGAAAAGGGACGCAGAGCTCAGTCAGTCTGTGGATAAATAAATCCACAGTATCAAAGGTCAGGGTTTTATCTGTCGAATCTAATGCTGAGCCTGGTTTACCCACAGACTCCTTCTAGCTACAACAAAGATTCACAGTTTCCTGGAGGAAAGTGAAGTGGCAGGTGGTGCATTGTGTGTTTTGCCTTTTAATGTTAGGGTTCAGGTAGAGGTCTGCGTAAGGAGGAGTGTGTTATCTGAGCCAGGTGTCCATCCTGATCGACATCACAGCATCTGCTTCCTCTGCAAACGTAAAGATTTCATTAAGGTCTCATTTCAGGCTCCATTTTGTCTCTGAGGTTCAGAGTCATTATTAACATCCTCATATTGACTCCTGCTTTCTGCGTCTTGTTTGTAGTTTGACCCTCTTGGGTTGAGCAGTATGAAATGTTCAGCAGTGAAGGTGCTGTTTACTATGGACGTCACATTACAGACCAGACAGAAGGCCTGGATCTCCAGCTGAAACGAATCCAGCGGAGGAGCTCAGGAGAAATCCCCTCACAGCTCAAACCCAGAACACATGGACCAAATACTCTCCAGAGCTTGTCTGGCTTTACATTTTAGTCCCAAGACATTTTTTCTGCGTGTGCCACTACAGCACCAAGCAGAGGGACAGGGAGACAATTACCCAGTGTGTGCTCATATAAAATTTATGTCATAAGTTATGGAGAATTATGTATTTTGTGCCTCTGCAGCCACGACAGAAGGGATTATGTTTTCAGTCTGTCTGGACTAGAGATGCACTGGCAAATTCTTGGCCAATATCTGTGTTTAAAACAGCAATTTAGCTGAAGCCTAGTGCTGAAACATTCTGTTTTGTTGTTGTATTTACCATATTTCTTCAAATAGCTTCCCAGGCTTTTATTCACCTCAGCTGCAGAGGGTCATAGGGAATTTAGGGAATTATTACATGATCAGCTGTAGGAAGACATAAAAGACCAAGAAAGACTCTCTGGTTGCATTATGCAGGAAATATTTATTGAAACAAGCTTGTGAGACCAGATTGCTCAACACCGGAGACCGAAGAGTCTAGTCCTGAATACACTCCCCCGATGTACAAGGTTATATAGTACACATGAAGGCAATATGTCATATAGTGTGAATACATCTATAACCTAGTTCTGTGTCAAACCTTAATGAAAATTCAGCAAATGACACTTGTATACACGCTCCTAAAAGAGACAGAAATAAATAGTTTAGTCAAAATTAGTCTATGAATGTTGGACTGTGGAATTCTTACTGTAGATCTGGGTGGAAGGAAAAGTATGCAGACAGCAGCACACCATGACCTGCATCCTGCAGAACTAAGAGATGGACAAAATCATACGTTATATTATAATTTCACCAACTGATACAACCAGGCCTTTTTTTTTTTTTTTTTTTTTTGCAAGAGATGTTTAATAAGAAATTCAATACAAATCCTCATTTCGATCTTCACGTTTGTGATTTTAACGGTACTACAATCTACTTTTCTACAAACGCTGTGCTTCCATCCTCCAAAATATAAGCTCTTTAGTGTTTCAGTGTATAGAAATCATTCATTGATGATCAGAGCTTATATTAGGTGAACACTGTCTTTGGGCCATGAGTGTAAGTTTCAATAGTTGACAGTTGTGCTGAAAAAGGAAGACAGAAACACCTGCTTTGAGGTCGAATAGTGACAGTTAATGTGTGACTAATGTAGTATTGAGAACAGCTGGATTACAGTCAGTGTTCACAGTTAGGGGAACATTGTGCTTAATTGGCAAGACAGTACATGACAGGTTCTACAGGTTCATCTATAATAAACCTCTCATTGAACATTGTGAACAGGAAAGGGGGTGATTTCCTCAGCTTTGCTACAGGGATCAGATAAAGATCAGGGATGGACTAACCGGACCCGGACATATATGTTTTAATGTCATGATCCCAGTAATCTGACTCAGTAAGTAGTAGCCAAAAGCCATGGACATCAGCTGTTTCACGTTTATAAGGACTCGGATCTCTATGTGTAGGTACCATCATGACAGCCACCATCATCCATCTGTAGACAACATGGCTTTCTTTTTTTACACAAACATATGGAGGACAAACACCCACACCTTTCTCCAGTGTCTGGCTATGTGAGACTATAACTGAATTCATAGACCAGTTATAACGGTGCAAATGTCCCATTATGTTACTGAACTGGTGGTACTCATTTTAGGTGTTCACCTTCAAACTGATTTATGGATCTTATGCACTGCTGGGTCGAAGAAAGCACTTCATATGCACTAGTACTGGGGATGGATGGATGGATGGATGGACGGACGGACGGACAGACGGACAAACAGACGGATGGATGGATGGATGGAAGGGACGGATGGACAGACGGATGGACGGATGGATGGATGGACAGACGGATGATGGATGGGTGGACGGACAAACGGACGGACAGATGATGGATGGATGGATGGATGGATGGATGGATGGGACAGATGGACGGACAGACGGACGGACGGACGGATGGATGGACAGACGGATGATGGATGGGTGGACGGACAAACGGACGGACAGATGGATGGATGAATGGAAGGGATGGATGGACGGACAGACGGATGGATGGATGGACGGACGGACAGACGGATGGATGGACGGACGGACGGACAAGTGGATGGATGGATGGATGGATGGATGGATGGATGGATGGATGGATGGATGGATGGATGGATGGATGGATGGGTGGACGGACAAACGGACAGATGGATGGAAGGGACGGACGGACGGACGGATGGATGGACGGACGGATGGACGGACAGACAGTGGGAAGTGGGCCTATGCTGTATGCTTTGTTAACGTCAGTGATGTAGTTACTTGTGCTAAAATTCCAGTAAATGTGTAGTTTTGTTTCGTGTAATGGAGCTCTTACTAACCTCACTATCACTCATCACTAAGCATAAAACATGAACCCATGGCCACATCTGTAAACAAACTTGAATTTGATAGATAGCTGAACACATCCCCAGTAGCCCAAATGACATAGTGTGCATTTAACTGACATATATTAGGGTCTCGGTTCAAATATTTGTCCGTTGTGATTTTTTTACTTTTCACATACTCATAGAATCAAAAGCAGGTCGTGTTTAGTTTGTCTTTCGTTCTTGTTGTTTTCCCGTCTCCTGTCGTCTTCCCAGTAGACATTTTATTGGACAGCACTTTGACGTGGATTTGAAGAGCAGCTGTCAGCTTCTATCCCTCCTAACAGACGTCACCATCATGCACTTCACAAAATCACATTACCTCCTGATTCCTGCTGAATGGATGGAGCTGTGGCAACATCTAACCAGGCCTCAGCTCCGTTCTACTTCTGCTCACGGGGAGAAAATGTCCTGTCACACTGAGGACTCACATCTGACAGTTTAATGTCAGCACCAAATAATCACACCCGCAGGAACATGACTAAAACCACTGAATCAATACAGTCTTTTTCAGGATAGATCCAGTGAGTGAATAGGTCTCATTTCAATAATATATTCTTTTAAAATCTGGCCTGCAGTGCTCGCTGCCACCCACCACAGAGGCTTTAAAAATCAGCTCCGGCAAATGATGCTCTCAGCTTAGGGGTCGACCAGAAATAAATCAAAACAAACACAACACCCACCACATTTTCATATACAGTACAAACCTTAAACACATATTTTTCTCTAAGGCTATTGATGAGAGGTTAAAAACCGTCGCTAAAGAAAATCATCACTTTGGAAAATGTGAGGTAGAGGAAAACTCTAAATGTAATACAATGATTAGACATAATATGTTTTTGTGATCTGCAATATGACAAAATGACATTTTCACCAAATGACTCGGATAGAATCAATTATTTCCACAATGATTGGGGTGTTATTGCATAGGGAAAAAAATAAGAATACACTGTTTTGTGTATTCAGCATATTTACTTAACCTCTAAAGACCCAGCGCTACTTTTGTGTCAGTTCCCAAATGAGTTTTTCTCTCTATTTAACCATTCTTAAAGCAGCGTATGACTTTCGCCTCCAATTTTTCATCAGATCCGTAAAACCCGAGTGATAGCCTAAGTATCACGAATCCATTAGTCTTTCCGTGATTACGCACCTGAATCACTTCTCTCACGGTGAACAACTTCGAAGTGTACTCCTTCGTTTGTTTACATACCAAACCGATATGTCACTCGGGCCTTTTCCGAAATTTTGTTCTGGGAATTCCACGCAGCCGCAGTATGGCCGCAGCAGCAACAAACACGGAAACGACTTCATTGCTTCTTGCTGCGTGGAATTCCAAAAAGGCCCCAGTGACGGTTTGGTTTTGCTTGTGGTTTCGGTTTGGTATGTAAACAAACGGACTGCTTGTGGTGGAGAACGCTTCAAAGTTGTTCACCGTGAGGGAAGTGATTTAGGTGCGTAATCACGGAAAGACTAACGGGTTCATGATACTTAGGCTGTCGCTCGGGTTTTACAGATTTGATGAAAAATTGGTGACGAAAGCCATAACTATTTATTATAATACTATCCTCTTTTTTTGTGTTTTGGAAAATCATGTATTTTTCTATATTTAATTCACTGATCGTGTAGATGTTCATTAGAGCTCAGAGTAAATTCAAAGGTTATTATATCAAAACAGAGAAAACTGAAGAAAAAGTGACTTTTTCAGCAAAGATATCAATAAATAAAATGAAAACCCAGTGTCTCCATCCACTGTCATTTGTTAAAAATTCCATGGGTTTTACTGGTGAATCAATGTTGTAGGAGATGACGGTGTTTCCACGGTAACTACGTGGCCTCTGAACGTCCAAATGGGTCATATCTGATGACCATGAAAAGATGACAAACTGCATTTTACCCCAATTATTTACATGGATTGATAGGATTAGTGGATCAACAGGTACTAACCATTTAGATCAGTAGATGCTTTTGGTCACCAGTGGGTGTTTGGGCCTTTATGGGTTAAAAATTGGTTTTAAGTGAACAATGAAAAGACAAGATCTTTATCCCATTTCCAATCAAATCTTGTATTTCAATGTTTTTCAGGTTACGGTCAATGACCAGCAAAGACAGAATCTAATAAACTGATTGTGAATAATTATGAAAGCAAAGTATGTCTAAATTTATAAAAGTACAAACGACAAAAGTTGCAGCATGACATGTTTGACTTAATTTGTCGAACACATGCACGTACTGTGATGCGAGTACTGAAATGGTATTTTGGGACTGTGCTGCCCTCGACTGGAGTTCAAGTCAGTCAAGTATTTAAATATGAAAAAAATATATGTTTTTTCCTGAACTCATGGCTCAAAATGACCACAATACATCTGCAGAAGCTTGATAACAGTGTTTATGAATACAGCGGATTAGCTAGCTGCTGATATTTCTGATTTTTAAAGCTCCGTCTTGATCCTTTAAAAGAGAAAACTGAAAAGAAGGAACCAGTGAACCAAAAAAACTACTGAAGAAGACAGAAAACTAAAGGAAGAACCAGGAAGTTAACCAAGAAGAAGAATATAGAGAACCCTAATGTCCAAAACGTCCAGTATATAGATGTATAAGTAACACCAATATGTGCTGTCAGCTTGAAGGAAGCATGTTCCCTCAAAGTCTTCATGACATGTGAGTTTGGATAAACCTGGATCCAAAACAGTAACAGAAATCTGTAACTTCCACAACATGAAAGTAGGTAAAAGTAAACCCTGTGGGACAACATCACAAGCTCTAGGTGCTTCGTTTGCAGCGTTCCCCAACTTGGTCAATATATTTATAACTTGTGATTAACCCATAAAGACCCAAACAGCAACTGGTGACCAAAACCATCTACTGATCTAAGGTATTTAATGAGTTCTGAAGCATTAATCCTGTCATGTGAAGGTGAATAACTGGTGTAAAATGCAGTTTGTCATCTTTTCATGGTCGTCAGATACGACCCATTTGGACGGTCAGAGCCTGAGTAGTGAACGTGGAAACACCGTCATCTTCTACAACATTGATTCACCGGTAAATGGGCGCTTCTATGAAACTGGGTTCATTTTGGTACCTGGCATGTTGCCACCATTTTTAGACCCAATAATAAAAGATACATTTAAACATATTTCCCCCCAGGATGGACCTAATGATGACCTCAGATAAATGCAAAAAAAAAAAAAATTCGACTCTTCCTCCGAGCCATACCAGAATGAATGAATTTGTAATAAAATACTGGGGTCAAAAATAGGAGCAAAATTGGGACATGAAAAGCTACCAATGTGTCAGTGTATTTGATCTGGACCACATGGCTGGAAATGGTCTTATATACGCTATAAATAAAGACACTGTGTTAAATTTGTCGATCCTAGTGGTTTTTCTAATCCAGACACGTGGGTTTTTCATGAATCGGCAGTCTCATTCCAGGTTTCGCGTGTAACCTATCGTGTCCGCTCAACCTGCCCATTTAAACGCGTATAAATTGCGAGTGGTTTTGCAACAGCGGCCATTTTTGTCAAACACTCTGCCTTGCATAATTAGTTCAATTCCAAAAATGTACCTGTGAGAGAATAAAAAGATATTCTAAAAAATAGTCGTGTGTAATTTTCATCTCCTTTTTGCCGCGTTACGTGCAGATTTTTGTAAAAAAATAATATAGAAATGTGTTTTATCTGGAAAATAGTTTCTCTTTTATCTCAGTAAATATTTATTTTTAAAATAGACCCAAAGTGCTTCCAAACTTGCTTCATAACATTAATCTACATCTGGTTTGAATTTTTAGCCCCCATGTCCTGTTTTTAGGGACCAGTTTCAGAGAAGCATCTAAATGATAGTGAAGGGAGACTCTTGTTTTCACATTCAGTTAATATCTTTGCTGAAAAAGTCACTTTTTCTTCAGTTTTCTCTGTTTCTGATATAATAACCCACAACTTTAATGTAAGCTCTTATGAACATGTGCATGATCAGTGAATTATATTCAGGAAAATGCATGATTTCTACTGAAAAACCCAAAATGAAGAAGATAATATGACAATAAATGGTGATAAATCACTTAAGAAAAGTTAAATAGAGAGAAAAAGGTCATTTGGGAAGTGCCACAAAGGTAGCACTGGGTCTGTATGGGTTAAAGAGCTACAGCCATCGTTATGCCCTGAAGAACTACTCTAATCTTTGTTGCTGTGATTGTTCCTATCGGTTACTCTCACGTAACATGTGGGGATGAAATTGAAGTTTCCATTCTGAGGAAAGATTTAGAGAAAGAAATTAAATTCTTCTTTTGTTTGCCGAGCCAGTCCAAGAACCGTGTGGAATCAAGAGGAGAATAAGGACATCTGAACTGTAAATTGTGCAACGTTTGCCTTGAGATTCTGTGAAGCGCTGCCTCACAAAGATGTATTCTTGGAAATGGCAAACCTTTGTACCCAAGTCATATTAGGCCTCATGTATAAACCATGAGAATAGTACATTTTTGCATCAATAAATGTTCCTGACAATTTTAATGGTACTTTTGCATCACTTTGTAATATTACATTGAAAAGACAAAACAGCTGCTTAATGCATGAAAACATGCACAAATGATAAATATTTGACTATGAGAAAAAAGGATGCAGTTATGCTACCTCATAAATTACATGAAATAAATGAATAAATGAAAGTTATATGAAACATTTTAAATTTATCTTGACATTCAAACTAAATCTGTCTTCATAGAACCCCAGAATAGAAACATACCTGCAAATATGCATCGTATATGTCCGTTTTATAGTGTTTTTTTTTTTTTTTAAATGTTGGATTCATGTTTTTCTCTTTGGTTTTAGCTCATTTGGAAACATTTATATAGAGTTCTGTATAAAGCACTGGTGCAAAATAGATAGAAACCTTTTTTTAAGGTGCGTTTCCTTTGGTGGCAGTAAGTATTGGAATAAGGGGGAATATTTCCATTGTGTGATGGCAGGAAGGGAATGGTAATTCCTTTGGTTATTTGTGTGCTACTGTTTTGAAAGTCCTCACTACATGAAAGAGCAACCTCTGAGCTGCAACTCCAACCTGAAGTCGGCAAATCGTGACAAAGACGCGTCATTTGCGTATATTTAGTCACTTTCATACTACAGCATGGTTCCTCATGTCCACATGTTCCACCTTTACCACTTCTCTCCTGACATTATTTTGCTAAAGCACTGTTTCCCATCCTCAGCGCCGCCTAAAACGAGTGTGATTTGTTTAAATAACTAAACCAGAGGTGTCAAACATAAGGCCTGTGGGCCAAATCCGACCCACTGAAGGGTACAATCCGACCCATGGGATGAATTTGTGAAATGCAAAAATTACACTGAAGATTTTAACAATTAAGCAGAGGTGGAAAAAGCACTGAAAAAAGTAAAAGTATCTTTATTTAAATTCTACTCAAGTAAAAGTAATAAAGCACTTAATTTAAAATTTACTTTGAACAAAAGTTTCTCAGTTACTTTCAATTACTTGATGTAAAAAAAAAAAAAAGGACAAGTCATAAATCCAATCCAGCACTAGTTGTTTTTAATCAGCTTTTAGTCCACATAATAATCAGGACCTTTCAGGTGGTATAATGTGCAAACTTGTATAATGTACAGACTTTGTTCAGACCACCACATAAAACATTTTCAAGTACAAGTGGCATAAACTGTGAATTCTCTGATCCACTTTTTTCTTTACTGACAAACGCTAGCTATACTGCGAATTAAAGCCACTAAAGCAGACTTACTAAATGACACGAATGAAACTTAAACCAACCAAACTCAATTACAGTTACGTGAGTAAATGTAATTTGTTACTTTCCACCTCTGCAATTAAGGATGTTAAAATCATGTTAGTTCAGATCTCAAGTGGATCAGACCAGTAAAATACCATCATAATAATATATAAATAATAACAACTCCAGATTTTTGTCTTCATTTTTGTGTAAAAAAAAGTAAAATTACATGAAGATTTTTGCATGTACAAACTGTCCTTTCATAAAAAAATAACTTGAACAAATATAAACAACACGAAATGTCTTAAGAAAAATGAGTGGAATTTTAACAGTATTCTTTCTGTTACTAAGAGTTTTGTGTATTTGTAGATCCAGTGTGAGCTGTAAGTTTTAATGCACATGCTGAAATGATAAACTGAGGCAGGATATTGTTCAAATTGCACTTATTTTCCTCAAGAAATTTCATGCTGTTCATGTCATTCACATTTTTTTAAAGGACAGTTTGTAATGTAAACATTTTGAGACCTGCTCCTCCTACAATTATGAATATTAAAGAAATAACGCGTTGCTATTAAAATGATTAAAAAACGTCATGGTCTTATATTCTGCCGACTACACCAGGTCATGTTAAGAGTCAAACACCGTCTCCTCTGTCTGCATCCGGCCTCGTGTAAAACCATAAGCTGAAAACACCAGCTGTCTAAAGGTTACTCTGGAGATGAATGCAACATGGTGTGTTTTTCCTAACATAGATGCCAGCTTTTCAGAAATAGCAGGCGTCATTAATGCATTTGACATTTGCAGGTGTCTGTATGTGTTAAACCTAATGCAAACCAGCTCTAATTGACGCGGCCGGGACAATGTCAGACAACACCGTGAGACCAGATCCTCAGCTGTCAGCCTGCCACTGTTAATTATCTCTGCTGTTAAAGTATGCAAGTGTCTGGACCAGCATGTGAATAGAAACCGCACTGTTTTTAATCGGACCCTCTACCAATATATCTGCATCGGTGACGCTCTTTGACATTAGAATCCTAAAGTCAACTTTTGCAGTGTTGCATATTCCTCCAAATGTTTCACGGGTTCAGAATGATTCTATGGGTATATTACGCAGATACATGGACGTACCAGGAATTCCATCCTTCCGTCCGTCTGAGATTTTTGTCCGTCCCATTTCTCGGACACCATTCACCTGAAATTTAACATACGTGTTCTTTCCCACTAACAGAGACGCAGTGCATGTTTTGGTGCCTGAATTAAAATTTTTGCCTTTTTTATTACAATTTTATAAAATATTTCAACTTAAAAAACATTTCCCGTCACATTTCTGAGACACTGTTCACCCATTTCTTTTCAAATTTGACACGTATGTTCTTTGTCACCAGGAGAGGTGCCCAGTTTGATGGCTGAATTTCAATTTTTACCCCTCCCCCTGAAGGGAAGGCAAGGGGTATTGTTTTTGGTTTGTTTGTTTGTTAACACTTTTACAGCAAAATTATTGTTGAATTCATACCAAATTGGGTTTATAGATTGCCAGTGACCCAGAATAGATGAGGTTACGTTTTGTGAAAAGTAGGGCAAAGTTTACATTTTTTATAATCTTTCCATTTATTTATAATGGGTGAAATATTGCAAAGGGGTGAGGTTTGTTGTGCCTGGCACCACTTGTTGGATTTTTTTTTTTTGTACAAATTTTTCAATATTTCAACTTGCAATTTTTGTCCAACCAATTCCTCTGACACTATGCCCACAACTCTTTTCAAATTTGACGCACATGTTCTTTGCCACTGGGAGAGGTACAGTGCACAGTTTGATGGATGAATTTCAATTTTAAAATTTCAACTTAGGCAATTTGTCCAATCAGTTTCATTGACATTATCCATCTAATTCTTCTCAAATTTCACACACGTGCACTTTACATGTTCATTTCTCTCAGTTTTAGCTTTTTTATCATTATTATTTTTTTTTTTTTTTTTTTTTTTTAAAGATTGAAAGTTAAGACTCAAAATATATCCCTGGGTCAGTAGGGTATCAGTGAGAAGAAGAGGCAAAGTATTGTGCGACCGGGCAGGAGTATTGGTAAACTGCTTACTTTTTTACTTGTTAGACTTGTTTATGGATGTTGTTTTTTAAATCAGCAGAACTAGTGTTTACATTGTTCTGTGTACATTCACAGAGATACTGTGTTATTGCTTTGCTCCACTGTATTTTCTTTTTTTTTTTTTCTTCTAGGTGTTCTAGTAGAATTTAGCTTATGAGAAGTTACTATTTGATTTTATAGTCCCATGTAGTGTTCTTGTGCCAAATATTATCACAAAAACTTCTGCTCAGGTTGTTTTATGTTGTTCTCTACATGACAAAGCAGCCTATAAAGCTCTGAAGTGTTTCAGCATAGTGGTAAAACTGGAGTAATGTGGGTTGTTGTGGGTTTTCACTGGTCCTCACTAGACCATAAAGATCTTTCCACACAGGAGAGGAAATGCATGCAGTAGGTTTTAGCATGTGATGCATGGATTGAGTCACTTTTCTTACCAAAGGCCAAATTCATACGGAGTGGAAGGCACCCTCTAATTGTGCCAGGCATTGTGCTGCATTTTCCTACTTCATTTTAAGGAGGTATCCACAAAAGACTTTGTGCTAATGATATGCTGATGCGAACCCACTTGAGTGCAATTCGCCTTTGTTTTGCATCAGTTTCAAGTGTTTCAGGTGTTTTTCTACATTTCAGCACACAGATTTGTCTATAATGAAAACTGCAGATATGAAAAGCTTCAAAATTGTTGTCTTTAATGAGCAGACATGTACATACACAAATCAGTGCACAATCACAAACCGACTTATGTCATTTTCAAAGACAATCAACTGAAATGTTGGTAGAATTGGTTTGAGTTGGGAATTTAACCCAATTTAATATCTGAATCTTAAAATAGTTTTACATGTCGCTTAATGCATCTGGGATTTCACATAAATATTAGCACTGATGTCCTGTTTGGTGCCACAGATGGATGTGTCATGGCATCTCTGGACTCTTTAACAGGTTGTGCATATTTACGCGCTTATTTCATTAACACCAGGTCAGGTTTGATCTGTCATTAATGTGTTGTCTGCAGCTGTTACACCCCAGGGTTCTGGGTTAATAAGGTTAAGTGTAATAACGCTGTCTGTTCTCCATCAGTAATTTTAAGTAGCAAAAACTCGGAGATAAGCCACGGACCCATCTGATCCCCGCAAATCTGGATGAAGATACTTGATGTCAGTTAAAGGGGTCATATTTAGCTAAACCCACTTTTATTAGTCTTTGGTTCATTTATTTTGTGTATTTGGACCATAATAGTTCATACAGTTTGAATTTGAACCCTCCAGGTGCTGCAAAGCTATCTTTATATTCATTCCGGCAAAAATTGA
>JAPQRP010000025.1:23108060-23119645 GCA_037367295.1 Apogon hyalosoma
TGACAAAAACAGTGCTTTTATTCATTCCATGTTTTCTTTTCTGTCTGTTTTAGTCACATGATCCACACAGGCGTTAGCACTTGATGACATAACCATTGTTTTTGATGACTTTTGATGGTCTAATCATTTTTTTCCACAACTGTATAGTAATAAAACACTGACAATGACCATTTTATTTCAAACTGCCTTTATTGTTTTGGTCTTTACCAGAGAGTCCTGGACAAGATAAAGAGCTGCACAGATCACAAGGTTTTAGACAAGTCTGTAATCAAACTTCATGAAAAGAAAAAAAATTAATTTAAGGAAGTTGGTTCAAGTCAATACACAAATTAACCGTACAAAACAGATATCCACTGACACCAGCTCCTTCAGTTTCAGGTCATTTTATCATTGATTCCAATCAGAGGGAGTGACATGTTTTACAATTCATTATAGATCTTTGGGGGAAAAAAATAGTAAGAATAAATCCCAGGAGTGAAAACTCTAAGTACTTGTTCTTTTTTTTGACAGACTAAGTTCATGCTAATAAGGTGTTAAAGTGTCGTCATATATCTTTACCATAATACTGGAAGGTCTCACAGCATCTGTCTGACTGTCTGTCTGTACGGTTCTGTTTTTAACCGGCCAATTTGGTACCTACAGGTGAGGAATAGTCCCATCTCGACATTAAATATCTTTTTTCTTAAAATTCCCTTTTTTTAAAGTCAGGAGGGACTGATTTAATTCACGTTGCTAAGCAGTTGCCAGGGGGAGGGACAGGAAGCAGCAGCCTTGCACGTCAGGAGACAGTGGGCGTGATCAGTGTTGTCTAGTGATCAAACACAGGAGCAAAAACCGCAAGTTGATAGGATCAATATTTTGGGAGATATTAGTAATTTTGGAATGCAACAGCCTTACAATCCTGTTGCTATAACCATGATAAATTAAAAACATCAGAGACACATTTACTAGCTTCAGTCCCTAGATATCGGTATTAATATATTAACTGTCATTTAAATGTTAAAGAATGATTTTCCAAACATTTTTTATGTCAGTACTTACAAAATATAAACTAAGATATTTTCCCAAAAGTCAGCTCTCCTGTAGCCTGGCCAGCCATCCGTCTCAATGACAAATCCATCTGGAATATGAAGGCGGGACTAAGAGGTGCCAAGTAAACCAATCACAGATAAGACGAATGTGACGTATTTATGCGACGAGCAGATCACTAATGTTAACAAACCTCAGCGTGTTTCCATCATGGCGTGTGGTGGTGGTGGTCCAATAGAAACTTCAGTGGATGATTACTGTCGCATTTGTCAGAGAAACTTGAGGATACAGGGTGTAATCTGTAATTCAGTCGTTATTTTTGAATCTAGTGTATTTGGGACTTGGAGCTGATTTTGACTCACGACAAAAAGAAGTTGGTCTGTATGACACATTGCGAAAACCCCGCCCACCCAGACTTGTGATTGGTCGATATAGAATAGAATAGTGCATATTTCACAGCGATTGGCCCAATTCCAGACTGTTTTCTCAGTATTGAATACACTGAAAAATCAGACGGCAGGCCAGGCTAGCGCTCCCCAGCATAAAAACTGCCACATCTACGGCATCCCCACGGGTCAACACACTAGTTTATCACAAACTTAAAACAAAGCATGTTGTGAGCCAGTCTGAAAACTGGGTTCGGTTTCTCCTTTTGGTCGACATTAAAGACAAGTCTATTCAAGTTGTTGTATCCCTCTAATCTGCTTTGTTTCTGGTGTAATCTGCTTTGTTTCTTTTTCTTGTCAAGCTTAGAGCGTGATTTTGAGGCCAGCTTTATTGTGATGCAATGAGAGCGAGTGAGAACACACCACAAAATGCTGTTTCCTATTTTCTGACCATAAAGCACAAAATAAACGATAACAACAGACTGACACTTCTGGACAGATATCAAAGCGTAGATGCTGCACAGCGTCTCCATACTCAGACATCTAAAGAGGCTGCGTGCATTTCAAGAAACCTATAGGCATATTTCACTTCTTTATATTAAACATTTGATGTATCTTCACAACGTCTAACTTCAAAATCCAACATAATCTCTTAGAAAGCTTTAATCTTAGTTTTTTCTTTACGCTGAAGGGGATAAGTGGGAAAAAAAAAAAAAGTGTGGCTCTGATTGGCTGACAGGTGTGAGATGTTTTGTTGTTTCTGGAAGCATTGCAACTATATAATTTTCATCAAATATTACCAGGTATAAGAACAGTTTGCACCATTACGGCTAATAGACACACTGATGTGTAGGTTCGAGCAATGAGTAACTTTCAAGAGCATGTATGTGTGGAAATATGTGAGCGTGTAGTAATTGAAGGGATGAAAACTATGACAGCCTTTTATTGTTTCAGTCTTTCCTTAAGATCTTGAACCCGTCTGCAGTGATTTTCTTCTGTTCTTCCCCAAGGCACCGATGAGGTCCAACACAGATATCGGTAGTGAGACAGTTATGTTTAGTGTCGATAGTGTTGAAGCGAAGCAGTATCTTCTGCATCAAACCAGAAAAAAGCATTTAACCCATAAAGACAAAGTGGTACTTTTATGTCAGTTCCCAAATTCATTTTTCTCTATATTTAACTTTTTTTTTTAAATGATTTATTGCCATTTAGTATAATATTATCCTCTATATTTTGCATTTTACAGTAAAAATCAGGTATTTTCCTACATTTAATTTACTGATCATGTAGATGTTCATAAAAACTCAGTTTAAGGTTTAGGATTATTATTTTAAAAACAGAGAAAACTGAAGAAAAACTTAATTTTTCAATAATAGATATCATTAACTGAACATGAACCCAGTGTCTCCATCCACTGTCACTGATCCAACTCCATGGGTTTTACTGGTGAATCAATGTTGTAGAAGGTGACAGTGTTTCCACGTTCACTACGGAGCCTCTGAATGTCCAAATGGGTCATATCTGATGACCATGCAAAGATGAAAAACTGCATTTTACACTAATTATTTCCATGTATTCATAGGTTTAGTGGTCCAGAAGTTATTAAACATTTTAGATCAGTAGATGATTTTGGTTGCCAGTGGCTGTTTGGGTCTTTATGGGTTAAAGCAGTCAATAATAAAAACAAATCTGGGCTCATTTTTGAAAATCTGGATTTGCCTTCTGCTAAATCATTTTCTGCTTATCTGTAATGTAAAATGTATTTGGAAAAAAAAACTTATTTCAACATATTTAGTGAAAATATGTTAATGACATTGGAAGATGATCAACAGTGCAGGATTCAAGTGATGAATTTTTTATCGGTGCACATGCAATTTGCACATTGCCAGTTTTCCAGTGAGACATCTTTAACGCCAGCAGCATAATTATAATTACCAGTGTCAGTTAGAGAAGCTCACATGACCCCAGTGCCATCATTACCAAGATGAATAGCCAATCATGTGCCATTTCTGTATGAAGTCAGCAGTTTGCTCTCCATCTGCTCTTCTCTGTCAGCATATTGTTGGCATCCAAAGAAAAGAAAAGAAGTCATGAGGTGTGTGACCTCACTACTTCCCTTAGTGATAGACAGTGTTGTGCAAGTTACTTCCCAACTGTAATACATTACAGATTACTGGTAACTGTTTTTTAAAAGTAATTCCTTACCTTACAATATTACTGTCTCAGAATTGTAATGTGTTACATGACTCCTGTATTACTTTTGAGATACATATACAGACTCTCGTCATAAATGGTGCGTGCGCCCTAGGAACCCCCCCACCCCCAGCCCCCCATTTTGCATGTTCAAACAGGGGGCAGGACACTGGGGATGCTGGTAGATAAATCCACAATCGTTAAAGAATTCTAACTAGTCATAGAAACGTTAGCTTACCTTGTCATTGCTGATCACAGGGATCCTGCTAACTGGCTTCTGTAAAGCAGGGTTAGTGTTAGTAATGAGCATACGTCCATGTGGACAATGGACTGTCTTCTGCCGTCTTCACCCATTGGCTGAACAACAACAGGAAATAGAACTTTATAGACACATTTTGATTCCTTAAGGTCTCACGGTCTTGCTGTTTAGTTTTGTTTTGTTTTTTTCATTTGAGCAATTAAATGATGGGCAAAGAGTGCTGTTGAACATGTATCAAGTAAAACATTACTGTAAATCGATTAGTAAATCCTTACACTACTGCATTACAGCAAAAAGTAATCCATTACTGTAATGCATTACTTTTGTAATGCGTTACTCCCGACACTGGTGATAAATGAGGAACCAAAAAGAAGATGGATGACAAATCCAGGCTGTAAAACCAGAATGGCTCATTTGTTCATTTGATTTAACCATTACTGTTCATCAGAGTCAAACTGATTTGACAGTGTTAAGACTTTTAAACAGTCACTTCTCAAATGTAGCCCATAAACTAGATTCTTTCTACAATTTTGGATGATATATTTTGAAGAAATATGGGTAGTGTCAGTGCCTTTCTGTTTTGTAACAGCTTATTGATGCCACTGTGGATCTCTTCGGGGACCAAAACAAATCCGGATACACTCTACCAAGCAGCAGGAGACTGAAAGAAGACTGGCAGCTGCCATCTTCAGTTCAGTCCCATGGTGTGAATGCTCACTGGCTGCAAACACAGGGATGTTTCCCATCATTACCTTCTCTCCCCGATGGCGTGAGTACAGCATAAGACTTAATGGAGTGACTAACTCTTTTTGAAATGACTACCTAGAATAAATTCCAGATAAAAAGATAATGTATCCCAAGTGTCTGTTTTCTATTTGTCTGTGGGAGGAAGGCCTCAGAGATTACCAATTCATGAAGTGTGATTACTCAGAGGCGTTGTGACAGCAGCTGCTCGGCCGCTTAGAGAAGCAGGTCAGTGGCTCTTGAACCGGCTCGTCCTCTGGGAGGCATCCCCCGTCTTCATTATGGATTCTGATATCTACCATCATCTGACAAGTGAGAAGCACACATGCACACTTGGAGTCAGGAGTGCGTTTAGCCCCTGTTCCCTCAGCTGAGAGCTTCAGAGGACGGAGAGGGATGAGTGGAGCTGGAGGTCGCAGAGGCAGCACCAATGAAAGAGCAGCTCAATAATAGGCAGCACTTTGAAAGATTTGTTAGAAGCCAAAAACAGGCGTTAGCCATCATGACCCCGAGACGTGACCTGCATGAGCAGCGGAGGAGAGCAGATCCCCCGCTCATCTGAAAATTCATTTCTGTTGACTTGCTCCTACAGGGTTAGATTTGTTGTATCCCGCTGGTTTACTGTTGAGATCTGTTTGTTTCCTCGGCTTTCATTTCACTGGTTTTCATTTATGATATGGGACTCATGTTGGTTTTTATCAGCTACAGACATAAAAGGCAGTTGACCTTTTTCACTTGGGTTTTTGAGACCAGGTAAAGCATATTGTGTTCGTGATAACATTAATGGTAACTGTTATATTTTGATACTCCAGGAGGCCATACCAGTGACTAAACCTGCACAATTACCAGGCCCAAAACTGACGTAATGAAATGGGAGGCAGTCATTTTTAATGATACCAATTACTGTTGTGTGTTAGTGCTCAAAATCACATTCTGGGTACAACATGATAGATACTGTATGTGAACATTAAGGTTGAGTACTACTTACTCACATATCTACCAGGCTTATCACCACAGACACACTTAAATTGATATTTACACACGTTTATAGTATAGAATCTGCTTTATTGTCATTGCAAAACACAAGTCGTACAGATTTTATTAACATCTATTTAAAGTGCCCAATATAAAACAGCTAGAAATATACATATCTAAATAAAAGGCAACAAAGGGTAGTAAATGTACAGCACGCATAGAAATATTGATGATTAATATGAGTATTAATATGACAAAGTACAAATATATGGCTCAGTAGAAATATATGTAATGTAGTTCAAATAGTTCCCTGTATAAATATGTTATATACATAGAAGTGTGGGTGAAAATGTTATTGTTGGGGTGTTATATTTTCCAAAGAAATCTTGCTGATACAAACGCAATAGTATCAGTTACAAGCATTGAGCTCTAGCTTTAGTTATGTTACAATGACATTAGCTACTACTTGTATCACTGAACATTAGGTTCATTAGGTTCTAAGAATACACAGATACCCTCATTTGAATCACCTTATTCCAGTGTTATGGAGAGAAAATAAACTAATCGGACTGCACTGTACCACTGTCAGTATTTTTTTGTAATTATTTGAAAGATGTACCATCACTGTTGGACAGCCAGAGGTGTCAAAAGTATTCCCATTCATTCCTCAGGTAGAAGTATAGATACTAGGGTTTAAACAGACTTCTGTAGAAGTTAAAGTATCAACTCAAGCTTTTTACTCCAGTAAAAGTGTAAAAGTACTGGTTTCAAAACTACTTAAAGTATAAAAGTAAATGTAAGGGGAAAAATGCCATTAGGACAAAAGCTTAGGCGGTGCCACAGGGGCCTACAGTGCACTACCCACCTCCCAAAAAACATGTTTCTAAAGGCCACGATGACTATAATGTTATATTAAAATGTCAATGTTGAATAATGTGGGATGCACTAGTCTACCTGTTTTATATATGCCCATTGAAAATGAACACATTTTAGTCCAATGCAAATGTATTAAAGAACCATATATGTGTCCTACTGAGCATTAACATGTGTTTCATGGAGCTGAAGATATGATGACCAGTTGAATATAAGTATTGGAATGGTGCAAAAAGTCACATGTGATGGATCGCGTACAAACCAGCAGGGTGTCAGAATGGTATATGTTTATACGTCTAATCCAGCCACAATCAAATTCACTCTATCTGGATGGTGTGATTTATCTGGAAAGTTGTTTTTTTTTTTTATTTGAATGATGACAAGCCGAAATAAAAACAAGCCGAAATGAAATAGGAGTAAATGAGGCTATTTTTAAAACGTAAGGAGTAGAAGTAAACAGTTCGCTGAAAAATAATTACTCCAGTAAAGTACAGATAACCAAAATTTCTACTTAAGTAAGGTAAGGAAGTATTTGTGCTTCGTTACTTGACACCTTTGTGTACAGTTGTTGTGCATCTGGGCTCGTCCCATGTCTTGATCATAGTCTTGCCTCAGTTCTTAATACAGTCTGGTTTCGGTGATGAGTTGGTGGTGACTTAGATGTTAAATTCAGTCAGACTCATGTCAGTTGTGTGTAGTTCATCATTTTGAACACAGCTCCGACATGGCAGCTCCCATAAACATTCTAATTTGGCTTCACTTTTCCATGGAAGCATGAAAAGACTGCTATTTTTATATCCAGTCTGTGCTCAGGACAATGAGGGGAAGATGTGTATTTAAATTTTTAGCATTTTCCCCCCTGATATGTGACTGTACTGGAGCTTTAACCATTTAAACCCTAAGTCTAAAATGGTCTGTCTGAACTTTTTTTCTTATTTTGGCTATAAAAAGGTTTAAAAATATGCTGTGCATGAGTCATTTTGCCCATTTTTCCAGAGCACTGTGAACTTTCAAAATCTAGCAGTCATTTACAATTTACTGCATGTTGTAATTCAGCTAAAATGGCTCCTTCTCCAGCGTCTATACAGGCATGAGTGAAATTACTGTAATGACCCAATAAAGCCTATAAAGCGCAACGTCTCAGGATTCAGAAACCCTGGGAATTTGTCCAATTGCACAAACAATGAAAGAGTCAGCCATCCAAACTGCATATGCGAAGGGTACGTCAGTGATGACACATCAGGTTTTAAAGAGTTAAGCTAGTGTTCAGGCATGCCAGTGGACTCAGTATGTTTGTTTGACCTCACAATCCCATAAACCAGGACTTGTTTCCTCAGGCAAAGTTGGCAGAAATGCAGACTTACAGACGATGGCCATAAGGGCGCAGAATGTCTGTGAGCCCGTATTAACAATTTGACAGTAAAATAATTGCTTTAAAGAAATTAGCTGAATGCATTTTGTTTTGTTGGATGTCAGTTTTCAGGAGGTGAACTGCATTCTGAAGCAGCAGGATTATCAGGAGGATGTTAATGTTAATATCCAGGGTAGACTTACAGCTTCTGCTCAAAAGTGCCCAGAATTAGTTGAAATTTATTCTAATATCATGAGTTATTCACAGAATCCCACTCAGGCATGTAGCAACATTTTTAACACAACATTTTTTTTTATTTATTTATTTTATCTCGTGATCCCAGTGGTGGATCTAGAAATTTTACACAGGATGGTGAAGGAGTGGTAAGAGGTTTTCACAGGCTGGCATGAGAGGATATAGTGGAGTGTATATAAATTAAATATCCACAAAAATCACACCCAGTATCAGTAAACTACCCCAGTTTTCTTAATGCACAACAATAACAAAGCCAGTATTTGGTTTTTTTTTTTCATGGTCTTTTGTTGGATTTAAAAGCTTTCTGTAATTAGATCCCACAAAATCCAACACACTAACCCTTCAATTATATAATATCAGGTAACATTAACTCTAGATCCTCTGACCCTTTATGAAATTAATAAAAGCAGAAATGAAACATTCTCCACTGTTATTTTGTTTGAAATTTGGAAAGACACAACTACATCTGAATGTGTTTAGCTGAGGTGTAGGTGGATTTCTGACCTGTGTGTTGAAGCAGCGGGATTATCACCACATAGTAACGGAGGATGGGGAGGGGGGGTAAATGATACCCAGTGCAGACTCACCAATGCATCTTCATCTACAAGCTTATCACTAATAAAAAAAAAAAAAAAATAGAATAATAGAAATATTTTAATGTTATAAATGAGATATTAATATTAACCCATAAAACATCCACCAGTGACCAAACTATCCACTGATGAAAATGTTTCATACCTATTGATCCACTAATCTTATCAAAACATGTAAGTAATTGGTGTAAAATGCAGTTTTTCAGCTTTTCATGGTCATCAGATACGACCCATTTGGACATTCAGAGGCTCCGTAGTGAACGTGGAAACACCGTCATCTTCTACAACATTGATTCACTAGTAAAACCCATGGAGTTGGATCAATGGCAGTGGATGGACACACTAGGTTTATGTTCAGTCAGTGATATAAATTGCTGAAAAAGTCACTTTTTTGTCAGTTTTCTCTGTTTTTAGTATAATTATCCTTAACCTTAAACTGAGCTTTTATTAGCATATACATGATCAGTAAATTAAATGTAGGGAAATACCTGATTTTCACTGAAAAATGCAAAATATAGAGGATAATATAAAATAAATAATGTAATATAATATAATATAAATGGTGATAAATCATTTAAGAAAGGTTAAATATAGAGAAAACTAAATTTGGAAATTGACATAAAAGTAACACTGGGTCTTTATGGTTAAATGAACCCATAAAGACTTGATCAATGACAGTGGATGGAGACACTTGGTTTATGATCAGTTAAGGATATATTTGCAGAAAAAGTCACTGTTTCTTTAGTTTTCTCTGTTGTGATATAATAACTGTTGAATTTCCTGTGAGTTTTTATGAACATCTAAATTAAATATAGGAAATTAAATATAGGAAAATACATGATTTAGTTCGGTTCAGTTAGTTTATTACAGTTTATTTACAGTGAAAAATGGAAAATACAGAGGATAATGTCATAATAAATGGTGATAAATCATTTAAGAAAGGTTAAATAGAGAGAAAAATTTCACTCACAATCATTCGGGAACTGCCATAAAATTAGCACTGGCTCTTTATGGGTTAATCCCCAATTAATAATGCAGCTGCATCCAGGCTGTGAATGTCTTACAGCTCTCTCCTTTATGACTCTGCCCTGGGTTCGAACCCTTGGCAGCTAAATGAGCCCAGGTATTGACAGACTGAACCTCTCGGCTGGAAGTCAACAGTATCAACATGCTGAGTCCCCAGCAGGCTGTTTTTTTTTTTGGTTTTTTTTTTGTTTTTAAACATGGCTGCTCCTGGAGCGTCTCCTGTACGCAGCAGAACCAATTAAAAAACTCAATTCAGCAGCTCAAAGTCCTGCTGAGAGAGTGATGGCATGGTCGAGCTGATAAGCTGCTCAGCCTTCAGAGTTTTTGTATTACAACAACGTACACCCCTCACCCCTCCTCCACACCACCCCAGTGATCCCTACTGTGGGAACCCCACTCCAGCAGTTATCTCCAACACCGGTGGCAACAACAGGCAATTTGTGGAAGGTTATATAGGGTAATTAACAAATGTGCTGTGTGGTAACTGGCTGACACGTTTCATATCATGTTTGTGTTTCCCTCAGGGCATCTGCCACAGAGACGCTCCCATGTAGAGACGAGCTTCTGTCTAACGCTGCAGGTGGAAATGAAGACCGGTTTATGGAGGAGGCTAAAATTATTCAAACATTTACTTTTTAACTGTGCTTTGGGTATACGTTCATGCCTGGAGGGTGACACTGATGAATGCTATACTGAAAGCCACCGAAAATTAGTAATAAGTTGCACTAGCATTAATAGCATTAGATATTATCTGAGTACTGAAATGACATCAGGAGATACCACTACATACACAGATATAAGATATGGAGCTCAATTTACGAACCTTTGTTGATTAAGTTGGGTCGCAAAATCATCAGGCATCAGAAAATTTTAAACATTCTTTGCGCGGTTTATGAACTCATACTGTGTGTCTGTGTTTCCAACATTTCCTCAGGGCTTGACAACAGCAATAGTCGATTCCCATAAAGTGACACATGCGCAATAATTAATATTAGAGTATGAGTATAAAAAGTCTACTCGTAATATATTAGGGGGAAAAGTCAGAATAGTATGAGAATGAAGACATTATTTTTCCAAAACAGATGAGAATTTAAAAATGTTAAATAAAATGTGAAGTAGGGCATTTCCTTTAATTTTACCTTAATCCATGGTTCACAAATAACATAATGCTTTTCTTCTGGACTTTGGTAAAGTTGCACACATTTCTGACCTCAACCTCATACATTTTACTTTCAGATTTACAACTTTATTCTTATAACATCAAGACTTTTTTCCAATTTATTCTTGAAATGTCTTTTTTTATCTACAGCATGGCCCAACTCTTCCTTCTGGAGATTGTAAGAACATTAAGCTTAAGGTTTGGTTAGATTTAGGCACAAAATGAAAGGAACTGAAAAATGATAATGGAGGAAAGAACTAAAGCAAGAAAAGCAAAGAAAAACCCTAAAATAAACAGTATTTACATTTGATTTAAATGTCCTCCGTTATATCGTCCCCAAATTGCCTGCTTCTAAACATTTACTCATATTTAATAGTTGGTTTAGATCACTTTTCTGCTCTTCTTGTGTTGTGTGGATCTCTGTGAATCTATAGCCCCTTTTACACAGCACTTCAGTTACAGGAATATTTCGCCTTTATTCCGGAACAACGTCTGTGTAAACGAAATGGTGCGATCATTTGGTCCCACCTTTATCACGGCTCTGTAATGCCTCTGGAGGTAGTAACAGAGCCGTGATAAAGGTGGAATCATGGTTCCGTTCACGCTGTGTTAAAGGAACACCTCTCGTTCCATAACCAAGGTGTGACGTTTTGATGATGGCAACCCCTGCACCAGAGAGACAGCGGGTGCATGTGAAGGCACTGGCATGGATTCTGCAGCAGCCGCTCCGTGTGCCGCGGCT
>JAPQRP010000025.1:23119745-23131911 GCA_037367295.1 Apogon hyalosoma
CGTCACCGCCCCTTTGATTCCAGAATGCAGGTCCGCTGTGTAAAAGTCCAGCCTGTCTCACCTCTGTTACTCCTTTGCTATGGAAATTGGTCAATGGTGGAAAAAAGGTGGGATCATCACCTCACCTTTTTCTGGGATCTCTGTGTAGAGTTGGCTAATGATGAGTATGTATTTTGTATATGTGCAAAAGCTATAACATTATGAGCTCAAGAGGGTATTTTTGCATTTGGATACAACTGTCCACTGTCGTACCGTTCAGAAGCTTGTTTATCTTATTTCTCTAACGGTGAAATTCATTAAAATTATCTCCTGATGGAATCTCTTTGGACTCAAAGGATTTTGGCTTCTCTATGATCTAGTAAAGGATTGTTAATTTCACTGACTGCCACTCTACATTATAGACTTTCATTCAATATTAGACCTTGTCCTTGATGAGCAGCTTTTCACTCTTATATTGGTTTTTACCTTTTTGACCCACTGCAGCACTCCCTATGGTAAATTATTATTCCTGTATATATAAACTGCATTTTTCATGCAAATGTAAATTGTAAAGAGTTCTCATAGAAAAGCTTTAGAGATGTTACAATGATGAGTTTTGCACATCAGTAACAAAATGATCCACATACATTTAACTATTTGTAAAGCAGCAGATAAGAGAGAGGAAGTGAAAATGGTGAATTGTTGAGGCTGTATCTTAGTTGTTTGATTTTAGATAATGACACTTGAGACACAATACCATCAAATACTGAATCAGGCCAAATCATCAAACCAGAAAAAAAATCAAATGAAGTCATCAATGAAAACAGAGTATATCTTAAAAGCATTTGTTCATTCTTTTTGTATGGGGGCAGTGGAGCCTATTTTAACTTTACCTCCTGATCCAGGCTGAAAACTTCTCTGTTCAGCTATGCATATAACAACCAAAAGTGTTCTATCTGCACTCTTCTATTTTATTTGATTATTATTTATGTTTTATTGATTATGTTTTAATTGTGTGTTTTTAACTTGTCTCTTCCATTTTTGTGAATTTCCCTGTGTATGACTTGTGCTATACAAATAAATTTGCCTCGCCTTGCCTGGTAAAACGTTGAAAATCAAGTCAAACTGGAACATTTTTCAGCACATATTGTTTGTTCTGATGAAAATGGCATCTTCCATCAAGCAGGAATTCACATTTTTCTTCACAGAATGGGGCTGAATGGGATATAAACACTCTGCACTTCCAAGTTATTAAAATCATTGAAAAGGGAAGATTTTTCAGAGGAAGTGTGTCAGTTACTTCTTCAGAATCTTCAAGGTTTTCAGAAAAGATATGTGCTCATCTCAATAGAATTTAAAAACCAAAAACCAGACTGAAGACGGAAGGTAGAGATCAGAGTTATTGGTTAAAATTCTGCAGCTGGAGAAAATGGAGTGAGGCTTTCACAGGGTTAGTTCCCATCGGAGGCATGAACAATAGAAATGTACAAGCTGAAGCTACTTCAGAAAGAAGAGTTTATCCAACACATGATGCCTCAATAGTTTCACCACAGGGACCTTTTCATTTGTGAGTGAAGTGTTTTTCTAGTCAGCCACTAGACTGATGCTTGAAGGAACACTCCAACTTTAGGTTCAGCTCTTTTACATATAGCACCCAATCATGACCAAATCATCTCAAGGCACTTCACAATGGCAGCGCTGTTGTTGATTTCCTCAGTGGATACAGCTCTAAAGTAAAAGAATGATGTTCGTTTCTGGAAAGGCAGCAATTCCTCTCCAGTGAGTTTGATGTTGAGTCTTATGAAGATATAAAGTCATTATATGATGTTATTAACTCTGCTAAATTGTCGTTTGTTAATCCACAGTTCAGACTAAACTGTGACAGTTGGATGATTCCAAACAAATGTAACATGAGGGTTCGTTGGTGGGTTAAGCTTCACGCTTTATAAAATAAAACAGCAGGATGGAGATGGGTTTCTTCTAGAACAGTGCTTTACTTTGCACACACACGGCAGCTACCGCCACAACACTTCCTGACACAAAAAACTCACATGACTGAACTAACCAATCAGGAGCTAGCAGTACCTAGATCGGTAAGTGTGATTTAGAAAGGCAGATTCAACAGGTTATCTTAGCTGCTTACATACAACAAATGAGAATAATTAAATGTGTAAATAATAATTCTGCAAAAATAAATACATGTAAATAGTTAATAGGATAAACACTGTCAATATGTTTTTAACAAATACACAAATTAACTTATTCCCTGTATTTTACTTCACTGTTAAACCTTCCATTTCTTCAACATAAATTATCTTAACTTCTAAGCTTTACACAGATCTTTAATGCAGGTATTAACAACACGGAGGTGATTTGTGTTTTGCCCCTCCTCCCTTGTCAGATTTGATCAGATCCTGGTCTGTCAGTGGGATGGCTACACTTTCTGTCACTGGGACTGAATATTGGAACAGTTCAACACTCAACCTAAGAGACTCACAATCATATGCCTCCTTCAAATCACAACTTAAACATTGGATGAAGGAAAGCCAAGCCTGTAACCATCAGTAGATCATCCTCAGTGTGTTGTTTTGTGTGTTTTTTATGATGTTTTGCCTTTTGTCAGTTGTCTTTCTTGTCGCCTGCCTTTGGACTACAGATGGAAATTAGCACTGTTGCTAAAATCTGGCATATTGACAGCTGCAATTGTTGTAGATGTTCATTGATATGCACTGTCCCTAATAAATAAGTAAGTAAATGCTGTGGCTGTTTTCTATCTGAAAATAGGGCTAAGCTAACAGAGCTATAATGTAAACTATCAGCTGACACAGCAGATGAAGATTATGAGACGCAGTGTTATTTAAATGGACAGATTTTTTGTTTGAAGGAGAAAATTTGATGTTACCATAACACAGATGTGTGTAAAGAATGAGCTCCACTGACTTTGCTGGAGACATAGCATTCATTCATTGGTGGTTCTAAAATGGCTATGAGTGTGTTCTGGCTTATAACTGGAATATCAAACCACAACAAACTATAACATCTTTTTAAAAAGCTATATAAACTTTATAATCTGGGGTAAGTGTGTATTTTATCATCAACAAGAGACACATTAGAAGAGAAGTATTCCATCATCAGAATCTAGTCTAAATAATAATTAATTTAATAAGATCTACTCGCTACTGTCACAGTCATATGTTTACTCCAGTCTGTGAGCAAAATGTGGCTGTTTTTTTTGTTTGTTTTTTTTTCCTGCAGCACTGTGTATATTTTAATTATAATGTTGTATCCACTTTAAATGGTTTAGCCTGCACCATAAGTGTCTATAATTACCAGTATTGGTGATATCCGGCTGAGGTTAGCTTTGTGTCAGATCAGAAAGGACATCAGTTGTATTGCATGTCACTCCAACAGATGTTAGAGATAGCACTTGGTGTCAGTGAGGAGGAGGAACCGCCTTTCAACAGGAAGAAACCTCTGACAGAACCAGGCTCAGGGTGGGCGACCATCTGTTTGAGGTGAGCGGAGTGTAGAGAGAGAAAAGAAAAGAGCACGGACAAACATGGAACAAACAGAACAGGCTTTAAACTACACATCAGAAAAATACACTTACGGATCTGGAGATTGAGTCAGGTCCAGCCGCTATTTATGGAAATTACTCTGTTCAAATCTCAACACTGCCTCCAGTATTCCCGGCGGTACTGCTCCGTTTCGTCCGTCCAGGTACACATCCGCAAGCTCCCAGAAAACGGACAGAATTACACCTGTAATGTATGCAGGACATGAACAGAATGCTCCATCCATCTGTATATTTAACGCAGAGCATAAATGATCCCTAAGTCTGGTTTACACATTAAACCTTTGATTTTAGCAATGTTTTTGAGATGATAAAAGGCTGATGAGGTCGTTGATTTAATGTGGCTGTTAAAGTTTAGGTCTGAGTCCACTGTTACCCCTAGATTTCTACCCTGATTTTTAGCTTTAACACTGCTACTGAAGGTTAACACTACTGTGGAAAATACACTTCTACATCTGTGTTTGATGAAATTTGCAGCAACTTCAAATCAGAAATAACACACATTTTCACATAAGTCAGTATTTATGCAGAATATGTTCTTGTCTTCTAATATTCCATCCAACTTAAAGTTAACAGTGTTTAATGTGTATCACCACACTTCAAACAAATGCAGATATAAATGAGAGATTTTCTTAATGTTTCTTTGGTCTCATGTTGAACCTCTGCTCTTTCTCTCTTTCTGAACATCCAAACTGTTTTGATCCCAGTGTTTTTGATCATGCTCCCAAATGCACTCATCAAGGGTTTCATCATGCATCTTACAGGAAGGTGGAGGATCTGATCTCTCACTGTTTAGATTTTTACTGGCTGACGTAAGGAATAACAGGATTACTTACGGACACCATATTAGACTGTTTCTTTGGTTGTATCAGTGGTAAATTGTTTGTCATTCCAGAAACCAAAAGACCAAAGTCACCGGTACATTTGTTTATTTCAGTCTTCGGACGCTTTAGATGCTGGTAGCCTATGTCACACTTGAAGTGCTTAGGTGGAAAAATGAAGTGCTGGTATTGAAAATTAATTTAGCCTTAAATGTTAAATGAATACACTGAAATTATAGAAGATTTAACATCAGTGAGGGAAAAAGATCTAAATTTAAAAAATACTGTCAGGATTTGCTGAAAAATACCAAAGGATGGGCGTCTGTCTGTCTGTCGCTGTACAGCTGCTGTTTGTAAAAGCCAGTTTTCACAAGTGGGTCCGTGATCCTTATGTAGTAAACTAATGATTTATATTGCTGGAAATGAGCTGACGGACAGATATTTTTTGCGTTTTTTTTTTTTTTTTTTTTTTATGCTTCTCATCTATTTATAGCGACTAAAGCTTTTTAAATGAAATGCAACGTCACGTTACTAATAACCACCAGTGATAGTAAGACTAATAATGACAGTTTGGAGCAGGAAAATGCCAATCAAAACCACTGAAGTGATAATCAACAATCAATACATTGACCTAAACTGAATAATAATGATAATAATAATAATAATAATAATAATAATAATAATAATAATAATAATAATAACAGTCTAAGTGGAAGTGATGTATTTTCCCTCATTCCAGTTGAGCTGCTGTCAGAGCCAATTTTCACTGATATCAATGGTGTGTAAAATATCTTGTTGTCATCGTTATTTGCAAACTGTATCCTATAACTGTCTGAGCTGAAACTCCTTTGCTTACTTTCTTTTGCTCAATCATCAGTGTAACAGTTCAATAGTTCTATGTATTTATGATAACATATACTTGCACCCATGTGTTGAGATGCTAGAAGTGTTAAGAGGGTTAATGAATCTGGGAACAAAGAATCATGGGAAAATAGGATTGAATCAACAGGAACCAAGTGCACCAGGAAAGTGTTGATTGACAAAGATGATGTTATGTTTCTAAGCAAAGATGTGAAAACATTAGATGATTGTGCATCATATGAGGAAAATCTGCCGTTTTCAGTAAGATGGTAACTGTTTGACAGGTGATAAATAGACAAACCAACCTGACACTCATCACCAAACTAATACCAGGTTATATCAGGGTGGATGACAACAAGCATAGGGTTAATCTGACTGGTCAAATGTTCATATGCTGACTTTGAATGTAAGACACATGTTAATAGTCTTTATTATTATTATTATTATTATTATTATTATTACCCCACCTCACAAAGCGGAGACAAGGGGTATTGTTTCTGGTTTGGTTTGTTTCTTTGTTTGTTTGTTTGTTTGTTAACACTCTAGCAGCAAAACTATTTGTTGAATTCAAACCAAATTTGGTTTTATAGATTGCCAATGACTCAGAATAGATCTAATTATATCCCCGAACACAGTTTCGGGGAAATTATGTTTTTGGTCTGACCGCCGCTGCCGGCCCCGCCAGCTCCACCGCTGGCGGATATCCTTCATGTTAACGTGATAGCTTGAAAAATATTGGGTTCAGAAATTCCAAATTTTCCATATCAATCAATATCATGGAGAGAAAGAACTGATTCTATTTTGGACGATTTACCATTTCTAGATTGGCCACAAGGGGCCACTCAAAAGTTTAAAATCACTAAACACTCTTTTGTTCATATCTCTGGAACTATTTGTCTGATTGACTTCAAATCAAGTGCAAATGAAAGGTCATGACCTGGGGATGCCTCACGTCATGACATCATAGCTGTCTGGTTAAGGACTGGGGGTGTTCGGGGATATACCCCAAGCCGTCGCTTCCGACGACTGGTTTTGTCTAGTTATATATTGGGAACAGTGGGTCAAAGTTCAAATTTTTTATTAATTTTTTTAATCTTTTTTTTTGTACTTACATTGGGTGAAATTTCAAATGTCTGTAGCAGCAAAACTATTGGTTGAATTCATACCAAATTGGGTTTATAGGTTGCCAGTGACGCAGAATAGATGTCATTACATTTTGGGAAAAGTAGGTCAAAGTTTACATTTATAAGGAATTTTTAAAATAAATTTAAAAGGTCTATAAAAACATCAATTTTGTTTCAATTTACTTTGAACTTGGCACATATATAGAGGCAGTTGATATGCTGACATCAGCACATGCATAGACATGATGACATCAGCCGGATCAATGCCAAAATAAGCTACAATTTGTGTTAGGGGAGGGGTTTGTTGTGCCTGGCTCCACTTGTTATTCATTGAATTTGAGATGTGTTAATTATCAGCATTCATCTTGTGATGATGATGAAAATACAGTTTATTGGCTAGCAATACCCAATGAGTTTTTGAATAAACAAATCCTAAAATCCAGCCTCTAAATCATTTGGAATATTTTACATCAAAACCACTAATGTTAAGATAATAACCGACCAAACACATACATCACTGTAAAATGATATAACAACTCACTGCTACTAAAATAGTCTGCATTTTCCCCTGCTGTGAGTAAACATGTTCCAGTTTTATTTAATCACAGTAATCCCCCATAAATGTGATTGTGCTGCTTTAGAGAAAACTTCTGTCAAACTGTCTTTGGTTTTGTTTTATTCACTTCAAACACTTACGGCCTTTACTTTGAACCTTGCTGCCCACCGTCAGCCTGAATCCTAAAAGGCTGCCGCGTTAGGGATCAGGAATCAAACTCCAAAGAAGCTGAACAAACTGTGTTTTATGGACTGATTCACCGGGCAAAGACAACACGCAGCACTGAATTGCCTCTAATCTCCGGGAGTAACACAGATCAAGGGGTCTGTGATTCAGCACCTTCCCTGGGCTTTTTACCTGTGAAGTTTTCTACCTGAAATCTGATAAATCCTGTCGAGATCTGAACCCACTGGTCACTGTTTTTTTTTTTTTCTTTTTGTTTCACATACATGGGAAAGTTCACAACTTTAGTGTCCCACGACCAGAAATATACAAACATGTCAGCAGAAAATGGTGCTCTAACATGAGCAGTTAATGTATACGGCATCAAAGTATATAAATATGTACAGCATACAGTCATATAATATAAATTCAAATGAAAAATAATGAATTTGATCATTATTCAAAGTTAACACAGTTTAGGGTAACTAGCGTTTTCATCTGCAGGTTAATTGCATGTATTTATGTAATGCAACACTCCCAGACAGTATTCAAAATGAGTAATAAACGCAGTGGCTGGGTTGTTTTTTTTGAAGGCGGGTTTAGTGGTCCCATGGGATACCCCCCCACACACACACACACTCACCCACCACAAATCAGCACACACAAACACCTCTTCAAGGACACTGTTGCAGGATGCAGGAAGTCTGATTAATTCTACAATTCATTTTATCCAGTAATCCTCCTTCTGTCCCACTTACATAGTGAATGGACCTGTTATTTTTTTAACCATTTTCCTACAAGTGGTATGGCACCATCTATCATACTATGATATAAATTTCTTGAAATAACATAAAATATCAAATATGCTGAAGACTGAAGCCTTAGAAACAACCTGAAACACATCAGGGAACACTTACTAATACATAGCCATTTATCTAAAACACCAGTATATGAAAACCTGCTCAGCGCTTATAATATAATAACCAACCAGAGGCTGTTGGTGGCCACATGAAAAGCCTGCGAAACAACCAATTATATAAAATACAGCACTATTAAAAGCTGAAGCACCTCGGGGAGCACTTAAAATGCCAAAGCAATTATCTAAAAACACTTTAGAAACATGTCTGATGTAAAATCACCTCAAATTGACATCTTTCTACTTCCCCACCAGAAGCTGCTGGTGACCACGTTCCATCTAAGAAAGAACTTGAAATGCCTGAGTGAATAGTCATTTATGCTTTAACAATTATCTATTAATGGATAATTAGTGTCATGTGAAGCACACGTCTGAAAACCTGTCAAAATAGAACACTGTTTTCAGAGCACACATTATGCTCCTCCGCCATCAGAGACTACATGAGCAGTTATACTGGAGCTTCACAACTAGCAAAAAAACAAATGATCTTTATTTCTTCTTAGATTTTAGGTGGAGTATGTAATATTAGAGAGATTTAAGATGGTGTGATTGCAGATATTGAATATAACATTTCTAATTACAATTTAATTGGTGCACAAAAGTGAGAATCACAGCTTTGTGTTACTTTACACTGAGTCATTATATCCACAGATGGATGGGTCACTGTTCAGAGTCCTTCATTGCATCTCTACCACACAGGCATCATGATATCACCTACTGGTTTATGAACTGACATTTTAACCCATACAGACCCAAACGGCCACTGGAACCTGTACTCATCTCCTGAAATAAAATGGTTAATACCTGTTGATCCACTAATCCTGTCAATACATGTAAATAACTGGTGTGAAATGCAGTTTGTCATATTTTCACTGTCATCAGATATGACCCATTTGGACGTTCAGAGGCTCCGTGGTGAACGTGGAAACACCGTCATCTTCTACAACACTGATTCATCAGTAAAAACCATGGAGTTGGATCAATGACAGTGGATGGAAGCACTGGGTTTATGTTCAGTTAATGATATATTTTGTTAACAAAAGTCACTATTTTCTAAGTTTTCTCTGTTTCTAAGATAATAACCCTCAACTTTAATCTGAGCTTTTATGAACATCTACATGATCAGTAAATTACATTTTGGAAAATACCTGATTTTCACAGAAAAAAAAATACAGAGGATATTATATTAAATGACCATAAATAATTGAATAAACGTTAAATGTAGAGAAAAATTAATTTAGTAGCGCTGGGTATTTATGGGTTAAAGCCAGTAGTTTGGTCATTACCACGTTGGCCCTTTGAAACCAGAAGTGACCATATTTGGACAAAAGGGGTATAAATTACAGAAGCCCGAGTGGTCAGAGATGAACAAATGCAACATATTAGTTTAGTGACTCAGTAAAACATTAAACTTTATCAAGCATTATGCAACAAAGTTATTTTAATGTCATATTAGTGGGATGCATTGACCATAATTACAGATGAGCTGTCTAGGAGGAAAAAAAGTGTTTTATTGCATAAACGGACAGTCTGAAAGTCCAACTCAGCAGGTAAGCAAGCTGTCATACAGACCTGTCAATCAAAGCCCGACACAGCAGACATGGAAGCCTTCCATTCGCTCTAAGGTTAAATTAACAAACAAAAAAATATAAATATGGACCACTAGATCACTTATGAGAGAGTCCACGTAAAATGGATGAGACTGGAAAACGATTATTAATATAGTTAGAGAGCAATTAAATGCAAGTCTATTGGAGACAGGGGTTTTTAGAGCCAACCTAGTGGCCATCAACTCTATTACAGCGTTAAAATACTGTATGTCCACTTAGACTTCATTTTGGAGCAGAGGTTCTTGTCCTTTGTTGTAGAGTTACAAAAAAAAAATAAAAAATTCTGGCTGTAACAAGACACAAGGCTTAATCTGAGCCGGATCTGGCACCTCCAACGTCAGATCCGGAACCTATTTCATTGGATCCTCTATGAAAATAAAATAGCCTAAATGAAAAAAAAAAAAGTTTATTGTTCAATATTGTTTTCTGTCATGTTAATCTTTTTTCCTCATCAAAGTTACACAAAAATTTTATCTTCAGATACATTTTAAGGGAAATTTTAAGGGAAACACAGAGGGAGGGGACAGTCTAAAACACTTAATGTAAAAAAGCTTAACGTAACTTAATGTCCAAAAACAGTGATCAGTAATCACCAAATCATGCATGGACATCTTTAATCATGTCCACTTGCACCTCTCCTAAAATCAAAACGAAAACCCCAGAATCATGGATGCTGTCCGTGTTAAGCCTTTTCCTCTCCATAGGTGCAAATAAAACAAAACAAACAAACAAAAAAAAACTTAACATAGTTTAATCTTAGAGTATTGTTTTTGTCATTCATTCATTCATTCATTCATCTTCTGAACCGCTTTATCCTGGAGAATGTCGCGGGGGTGCTGGAGCCTATCCCAGTATTAGAGATGTCCACGCATAATTTGGTGATGATTAATCGCAGTTTTTGAGCATTAAGCTACATTAAGGTTTTTTACATTAAGCGTTTTAGACTGTCCCTGTTACTTCAACCCCCGCTTTGAGTCACCGGATCCATCACCCAACGGCACCTCCCACTTTACAAATGTAGCACTGGCAAGACATCACGACAGGAGATGAAATTCATTTGGTTATCGTCTGTAATATTTCTGCTGTATGTTACTAAATATCACACATTGAATCTTTAACTGTACAGTTTTCCATTGAGTCTACAACGGTGATTAGGTTCTTCTTGCTCTAAAGGCAAATAGAGGGACTACGCGTTAAAGCTTTTACGTTCCTGATTGTTGCTGATGTTTTTGTTTTGTTACTTTTATATTTTGTTACTGATGTTGACTCAATTAATGTGAGCAGGACTGTAGTCTGCATCTTTGCCCTCATAAATGATTATGAAAACCTAAGCAGAACTGGGAGCAAAACTCTAATTTGGAAAATATATTCACCGTATTACAGTAACATGTTCCAGCAAGAGCAAGAAGTATAGATCTTCTGTCAGAATTATTTTTGAGGACTGAGTTCATCAATAAGTTAGAGTCAGCTATCATTCAGAGCTAAATGAGATATCTGCACATGTTGATGATTCGTGTGGCATAATTTCAGATGGGCTGAAGTTAAGATGTCTCTGGCACCATTGATGAGCCTCTGATACAGCCAACATGGAAACAAATCCAGTACAACTAATGGTGTCCATATAGAAGTGGATTAAATAAGGCAAAAATACTTAAGTATCTACTTTTCATTTTGTAATAATGTCCACAGATTTGTCAGTTCATTTGCTTTGTAATTAATTTTTTTAAACTGTGAAGAGACTTTATGGACACCCTGTACATGACATATACAGATATACATAAACTTAACACCATTAAAAAGGCACAGGTCAGAATAATATGTATTTTTGTAGATATATTAAATTAATTGGATTGGGGTTAACCTTCATATTAAAGAGGGAAGCATTGGTCATTAGAGAATGAATTGTGGACAAATTGTGATCAACTGAACACATTTATTCAGTCACTGAATACAGGTACTCAGAAGTTGAAAGTGTCATCATTCAATATGGGGTGTGTCCACCTCTGGTTTCCAAACAAGCAGTGCAGCAACGACACATAGAACTAAGTCTGATGATCCTGTCCTGAGGATCCGATCACTCAGACGACCGATTGTACTGCGATGACAGTGCAGATGGTGAGCAACTTCACCACGGCTCAGACCTGCGCGTAACATGCTGACGGCACGCTCTCTCTGTTCTATCATAAGTCGTGGCATTTTGAGCTGCAAAATTATTTTGGCGTTTTCTTTGCTGCCTTTACATCGGCTACTGACCACACCCAAAGTTACCAGTCAGGTGTGACTCTGTACAAGAGATTCAACTCAGTGTCCGACATTAAGGGATTAGTCCAAACGCTGACACTGAACGCATCGGGAATGAAAAAAATACAACTGTTAACTGTGTTACTCATCTGAGCAACATATACAAAATAGATACCTGAGCAAATCATTTTCTTGATATCACACCATATGTTTGGCCCGTGTGTTTTTAATGGCGCTAAGTATAAAGTCACAGAAAAAAATATTAGACCACCCTTGTTTTCTTCAGTTTCTTGTTCATTTTAATGCCTGGTACAACTAAAGG
>JAPQRP010000025.1:23139868-23150742 GCA_037367295.1 Apogon hyalosoma
AAATTCTCACTTTGTGCAGTAATCTACACCTGGCTTTTCTGCCTCCATCCATAATAATATACATTATATAGACTAAACGTCATCTAAAATTAATGTTTATTGGCAACATAGTATAGCAAACTATTACATGATCAAAAACAAATTAATTTGGCCAAAAAAATGTCTCCATTTTGAATGTCTAGGGTTGCCAGAAATTTGTGATGTTAAAATGGGGTCATGAGCCAAAAAAGGTTGGAAACCACTGTGATAGTGTTGGTATTACCCAATCTCTGCTAAACTGCAAATAAACAAAGGTTGGAAAATAAATAAGTAAAATCCACATACTCTATTATTATTATAAATAATGAAGATCCTGATTTGTTTGTGGAGAGAAAATATTGTCAGTCTCAGCTTAGACATTAATGAGTGGATATGAACATTAAAATTAAGTGTGTTTTGGGCACTGTATAGGTCAGGGGTCACCAACCTTTTTGAAAGCAAGAGCTACCAGTCATGTGAAGGGCTCCCAGCTTGACACACTCCTCTAAAATAACAAATTGTGTGTATGTATATTTATATCAGCAGTTAATTATCAATAACTTAAGAGTGGGAAACAGATATCAATATTCAAAACTTTATTTTTCTTAATCTCAGCAATTGTTCAGATGATCATTTCTACATTTCATAGAAAAAAATGTCCAGTTTTCACCAGTCACTGGCAAACCCTTTCAACAATTCATGAACTATATGCTGAACCATGTTTGAAAAAGTGATGTCATATTTAAGAAAAATCAACTTTCATATTAAATAAATCACATTTTTAACTGAACAAATCTGCTGCAATTCTGCTCAAAATCTGTTACCTTTTATAAACCCCCTTTTGAATGAATGAATGAGCAGTCTGCTGCTCATCCACTGCTGCCTCCAGCTCACAGGCCTGTTCTGCCCGCAGATCGCCTCCCGGTGGGTACTTAGCACTGGAGCTTACAGGACGCCTAGTGAAGTGTCGTTCCGTGTCGTGCCGCTTCGCTGTCGCCGCAGTCGAAAATGAAACACGCAGCTTCCTTTCACAGTTGTAAAAAAGAACTCTTCCTCCCATTCGCTTTGAAAATGATACGCTGTCTTTCTTTTTGTCTGCCATGTTACTCTGCACAAGCGCGAGGGTTTTGTCACGCGCACAATACTGACCTTTGAACTAGGTCAGAGTTCACCGAAACTTCACGTATAATACACATATTTTTAATTATTTTATTTTAAGACATTGTTATTTTCAAATCTATATAAATGCAAATGTGATAATTAAAAAAAAAAATAGCGGCAGAAAAAAATTACATTTTAGATGCAGCTCACTTGCGAGTTATGCTATTTTTAGAACAGGCCTGCGGGTCATTCATGTGGTCCTTGTGGGCGACTTGATGCCCGCGGGTACCGTGTTGGTGACCCCTGGTATAGATTAATGCTTCTCTTTGCCACTGAAAAGCACCACGCACATTTTTCTCTTTAGCAGAAACTCTATGCTACTCCAGGCCACATCATCTAATATGAACAGTAATGATGGAGTTCAGTAATGATGCTCAGTGTTTAGTCTTGCAGAAACACTACAGGTCGACCAGACCCAAACCCAGACCCAAACCCACCTCTGCTCTGTCGTGGCTCTGTTTGCTTTCTTCCTGCGCCTTTTCAGCCAGGCTCTTCAGGATGTGGCTGGTTGGTAAACACTTCACTTCGTCTGATGATGGTAAAGACGCTCGACACTGTGGACACTGTGCGATCGGACAATCTGTTATACATTTTCTGCAAAAAGAGTGACCACAGAGGAGAGTCAGTGGATCAGAGAACAGAGTTAAACAGATGGAGCAGGTCAGGTCCTGTGCGTAAACAGCTGCAGCCATGGTGAACGGTGACAGTGGTGAAATACCCCCCTCCTCTGCTCTGACTCCGCATTTTCATCCAGTTAAGTTTCTGTTTCCTCGAAAATCCCCACCCCATGGTTTGGATATGATGACACTTCCTCCGATATTCTTCCCATTTAATGCTAAAATAATCTCCACAATACCATACTGTTGTGCTTACAAAATAATAATATGAGGAAAATAACAGGAAGAAAATACATGTTTTGTTTCTTGTGACGAAACCCACAAATATGAATACTCAGAGAAACTAAGTGCAATAGCACACTCTCCTGGTCAGAGCCAAATACTAGACAGAATCTGAGCACTGTATCTGCAGAAGTGTAAGCTATTCCGTTCACTTGTATGTTTTTAGACATTTGTTTTTTACTTGTTCGCACAGCATTTTATTTTGGGCTGATATTCACAGTTGGTTGTCCTTAAAAAATGGAAAATATTCGGTCTTTTTCTTTGTGTGATATTATTTATTATATGGATTCACTGGACGTAAACATCAAAGATATTGATAACCTTATTGTTCTTTTTGGGTAAATATCATATTCATTGTTGCAAGTGGAAAAACACCAACCCCTCCTTGAATTTGTTTATGTGTGATTTTATCTCTACAGTATACTGAAAATATGACCAAAAAAGCCAGAAAACTTTATTCTTGCTTATCTAAGTCCTTGCTGTTTTAAATGTATCTTGCCTTGGTCCTCAGCGCTCTTATTGTCCAGTCAGATTTGTTTTGTTTTTTTTCTGTTTCTCTATTTTCATTGCACTTCAAATGTCTTAATCTTTTTGTTTATTTTGTTTAAGATATTTCCATTAGTTCAATGTGTCATCATTCCACATCTCCTAATGTATTTCTGTTTTACTCATCTGTAACATATTTCCATTCTTGTTCTGTAAATTGCTTTGTGCTACTAAAAAAAACAAAACAAACAAACAAAAAACAAAACAAAACAAAACTTGTATGGTTTAGGAAATGATTTAACCCTTAAAGGCCTGGACCTGTTTTTCTGTTGACTTCCAAATTCAAAATTTTTTTCTCTACATCTAACCACTCCTAAGTGAACACACACACACACACACACACACACACACACACACACACACACACACACACACACATAAACTCGGACTGTTTGAACTGAGGAGACACTCTTTTTCTCCCGACAAAAAAAAACAACAAAATTAAATATATATGCACCCTACAAGTCCCTGAATGGTTTAGGTCCAGAATACATGAAAGACATGTTAATAGAATATAAACCCAGTAGGGCTCTGAGGTCAACTGACCCAGGTCACATAGTCCAGTCCAGAGTTCAAACTAAACCTGGTGAAGTAGCTTTTAGCTGTTCTGCTGCACAAACCTGGAACAAGCTACCAACTGACCTGAAATCAGCCCCAAATGTGAACATTTGTAAATCCAGGTTAAAACTTTCCTCTTTTCATGTGCTTATGAGTAAATTCTTTTCATTCTTGTCTTTTAAATGCACTTTCTTGATTTTAATATCTTGCTTTTCTCCATTTTAATTTTAACGTTAATTTTAATGTATGTTTTTAATTAATTAATGTATTTATTTCACTCTATGAATGCATTTTAAAACCACATTTTATCTCTTATTATTTTAATGTCTTTTACCCTTTTTGTAATGTTTAATATCTTTTCTTCTGTGATTTTTTTTTTATGCCTTTGTAAAGCACTTTGAGTAACCCTGTGTATGAATAATGCTATACAAATAAACTTGCCCTGCCTTGCCTTGCCTTAAATCTGTTCTACGGTCTGTCATATACCTGTCTTTTGTTGTTTTATTTATTGTTATTTATCATCCATTACTACCTCTACAATAACATGTAAATATATAACCCCTGCAGCTCCTGTCTAAATTACACTGTTTGTACTGGATATACTGTGTATGTATTGTTTTTTTTTACTTAGATCTTTTTTAATAAGTGACCTGTTTTTATATGAACTGTCCTGTTTTCATGCTGCTCGTATGGGCCTTAAATTGCCCCCTGGGAACAAATAAAGTTTTCTGAATCTGAATCTCCATTTATTATATTATCACCCTCTGCATTTTGCATGTTTCAGTGAAAAACAGGTATTATCCCATTTAATGATCATGTAGCTGTTCATGAAGGCTAAGAGCAAATTCATATTTATTATATCTCATATCATATCATGTATCGTTTAACATATGATATGATATATCTTATATATCATATCATATCAAAACTGTTTCATCCTTGTTCCCCTCCCATGCATATCTCTGCCCAAAAACCTTAAAATCTGTAAAAAGAGCTGGACATTGAAATAGCTGATGATGTATGGCTAAGGGCCTGGAAAACTCAGTAGTCCTCCACTAATTCATGGACACAGAGGGACTTTTGCTGGAAAAACCTGATCTGTTTTTTTATTACTTCTAAACAGAAGGCCGAACAACCTGGAACTCAGCAGTGCTGCTGGAGAGAATGTGGGGGAACCATGGTGGATCACACCTGTGTCTTCTGGTCCTGCCCCTCCATCCAGACTTACTGGAAGGAAGTATCTAAAATCATCTCTAAACTTTTTCACTTCCCTCTTTCTTGGCCATGAAGCTAACGGTCTTAGTAAGAATGAAACTCACCTCCTCAAGGTCTTGCAGACAGTGAGTAAAAAGATCAATACAAAATACTGGCTTAAGAGAGAATGTCCACTTGTTCCATTGGCATTTTTTTTGCTTTAATTTATAAAAAAAAAAAAAAAAATTGAATTAGGCAAAAAAAAAAAAAAAATCAGCCAGTGGAACAAGTGAAAATTCTGTTGGTAAGATTTCTTGAAATAAGATTTTCCAGATCTATTGTCTAAAAATAAGTTCTTACATCTCTGGGAAAAGTTATTATTTAAGTGATTCTGTCTTATTTTAAGTGTGATGAGATATTTGGACAAGAAATGAGAAAAAATACATTTGGTAAGTTTTAGATTTTTGCAGTGTAACCGTTTGACCTCACGACCTTTTTGTTCTGCTTTTTCTATCTGTTAAAAAAAAACTTTCATAAATAAAGAGTTAAAAAAAAAAACCAAAAACTTAAAAATCACTGAAGCTCCTTTTTGTTTCACATCAGACTGCATTGCACTGCGTCTGTCTGACCATCTTAGTAAGAGTAAACCACTCACAACACAATCCTGACTCTTACTTTATATGTCAGAATCTCATCATCAAATAACTATGTTCTTTGTACACCAGCAAGGGTGTTGGTATTTTTACAAGTTTCAACATGTAAAAAATGTCTCAGTTGTGAAAGTGTTTTAAGAATCCAACTGCAAAAACTGATCAGATTTGTAAGTGTTAGATGCTAAATGAATGTAAATATAAATGTTTTTATTAGGAGCATGCATTGTGTTGAGAGAGCAGAAATAAAAAGAGACAATTCTGACAGCAATTTTATTCTATTATTGATGCTCACTTTTATACATGTTTAATCAAACTAAATCCAACAACAAAACACAATTACCCAAAAATAACATTCTTCATCCTTAATTTGTTGCCAGTTTCTGACTTTTACTTTATATTTGTTATTTACAGTAACATTTAATTCTAACATCTATTCATTTCCATCCAAAGTAACATAACATAGCAACAATAACATAACATAAGCCTCTGTAATGTCAAAGTATATCAAACTACAGACTTTCCTCACTATTATGGAATATAATTGCAGAAAACCATATGTCCCCTTGTGCTTATTTGTTTTTTACTTTTAGACTTTCTATGTTGCAGACTGAAAACAGAAGGGGACATTTCTTTTTCTCTTTCAGTTCCAACCTTGTGTATCAACCTCCCCCTTAATATCAGGTCAGTGGAGTCTGTGCCTTATATTAAAACCCTTTTAACAACTTTATACAAATTTATCATGTTTCTTTTACTCTTGTTTTTGTTTTAACTTTGCTTTTTAGTGCATTTTTCCTTCTTTTACATGCTAATTATTCACTGTTTTCATGTTGAGTAGTATTTTACTTTGCCAAACACCTTGTAAATCTGGTTTATTATATTAATGTTATTATTTGATCAGTGTGTTCTGAATCATTAATGTCAGGCCCTGCAGGTTCCCAGTAAATCCAGTACCTCAGTACCAGCACACGGTCAGTGGTGTGTGATCTGGATTGCTTTCAGAAATGTTAAAATATGCCGACACCTGTGAGGGCATTGAACTGGGCCTGATGGTTTCAATATGATTCATTTTGTCTGCATCATAGAAGGAGATCTCCTTGGAGGAGCAGTTGAGGTAAATGCCGATCCTACGAGGTCTGCCTGCAAATGTAAGTGTTTCATGATCGCCTTGTGTGCAGACTTGATAGGTACCGTCCTCCATTTTCAGGAAACAGTTTTGTATTCCTAATTCCCAAGAAGTCAAGTCCCCAACATGTATCTCCCAGTAATGCTGCCCTGCAAGTTCATCAGTACTTTCGGTAAAGTATGGCAGAGTTTCATACTGATAACCTGAATTCACTCGGTTTCCATAACAGTCATATGATATTCGTCTTGACCTACTAATCACTTCTTGTTTGCATGGTGTAGTGTTACAGTAACTCAAACTTCGCTGATCTCTGGACACACACAAACTTGTTTTATCATTTCTGAGTGATAGCATTTCCTCCCGAGGTTTGATGACCTGAAGCATCTCCTTCCACACAAAAAACTGCAGGTGACTTTCATAAGGCCCCAGAGAAATGGAGGCTTTTTCAACTTGGAAGTTTCCTTCCTTCGTCTTGAAGGTATTCTTCGCTGTTTTTGTCGTGCCATCATCAGTCCAGGTCTTTAAAAACCTCTCTGTCTCTTTGATTTCCAGAAGAGACGCCACATTTCCCTCCACCTCTCTGTTCTCAGACAAAGCTGTTTCTAGACTATTTAACTTCTCACTCATCTTCTTGAGAGCATCTTCTTCTTTGTGCTTCAGTTCATCATTTATCTCCTTTTGTCTTTTTTCCAGAAACGTGTACATTTCTTTAAACTGGGTGTTAATGTGGGTCTGCAACTGGTTGGAGCTCTCTGTCGTCTTGGTCATCTCTTCTCTCTGTGCCATGGCTGTGTCCTCCAGACCTTTGATATCAGCAGAGACTTTTTGCTTGAACATTTCCAGATCCTTCCTCAGAGACACAGCTGCTTCTTTGACTGGTTTAAACTTGTGGTTTTCATGTCTCTCACTATCTCTGCAGATAATACAGGTCAACTGTTGGTCTGTGACGCAGAATAATTTCAACTTTTCTTCATGTTCAAGGCAAAACCATTCAGTCTCCTTAAGTGATTAAAAGTGGAGGGGGAAAAACAACACAAATTCCATTTAGAGATAGTAAAAAATACACTACAAATGCTTGCAGTGCTGTTAAAAATGTATTACAATGAGAAAGTCACATCATAGTCACTTACCTGCTTCTCATCTCTGTATTCCCTCTTCAGTTTGGCAGCTTCTTTCGCTTTCTCAGCCAGACTTTTTAAGATGTGATTGGTTAGAAGATAGTTTCCTTCTGTTGGTACATGTGTCCGGCAATGTGGACAATGCTGCTGTTTATCCAGAGAGAGCGAGATGCATTCTCTGCAGAACGAATGTCCACAGAGGAGGATGACTGGATCAGTGAAGACAGTCAAACAAATAGAACAAGTCAGATCCTCAGACAAAGACGCAGAAGCCATGGCTCCTTCTGTTCTCTTTGCTCTTTGAGAGTTTCAACGTGTAGTTTCTATTTCTCAGAAACGCCGCATGTGACTTCCAGAACGGTTCAGGAAGTACCAGACCAGTGCCAGCGTGGGTATGGCCACAGACAAATAGAGGGTATGCGTTTACGTCACTTCCTTCCCAGGCCACGCCCCTCTGAGTCAGACTGAGCGGCAAAAACCAACCTCTCAACATGGCGGAGTGTAGAAAATGTGGAATATGAAATGAAATTAAGGACAGCTGGACCCAACATTGATCCGTACGAGCTACCAAAGAACAAGTGGTCCACAAACATTGACATGTGGCTGAAATTGCATAAACTGATCCTTGATCCAGCAGATCCAAAGTCCATCTACAGTGGACTGACCCAGTGAACATATGCAGGATCTACTGGTACTGTGGAGATTTAAGTAGAATTAATATCAAATACTTTATACAACACAGATACTACTGCTTTGGACCAGCAGGGTACTACTTTATTTGACAAATTATGATATTTTTCCCACCTGTTTTTAAATTATGACATTATTCTCTCTCATTAAACTATGCCATTACTTTCCTTAAATTATGAGGTTGTTTTTATATACTTTACTCTCATATTATAGCTTTATTCTCGAAATATTATGACTTTTAAATATTATGATTCCTCTTGTGTTTGACTTTATTCTCATAAAATTATGGGTTTCATCTCGGTACTTTATGACTTTATTCTCGTAGTGAGTGTTTTTATTTTCTTATGTGGCCCTAACACGCCGTCGTGGCTTTGTGCTCCAGTACCCCCTAGCACCAAACGTTCTTATTTTCTCATTTGTTTAATACTTGTAACTTTATGTATCAGCTTCATCCTCATCCTCTATATGGTATCATCACAGGTGAAGTTGTAGAATGACAACTGGATGTGTTTTATGGACACAGAACAGCAGCAGATTGAATACAGATGACTGAACAGAAGTGGATCCAGAAACAGGAGGTGATGTCCTGGTTTAACATCTGGATACTGTGGGACATACAATTTGTTTATTCAGAAAAGGACTTAACAAGATGCCCATTAGTGATGAACGTCCTGAAGTTTCCTATATGTACAAGCAGATTAACCCTTTTAAGGACTTCCATTAGCAGGCTGCCTAGATTTCTTTGTTTTTGTAAAACAAGTGTCAGAAGATGACTTTTTTTTTTTTTTGCTAATTCTATTGCACTTTTTTTTTTTTTTTTAAAGAACTTAACTCAATATCTGGACATTAATTATCATTATTATATGTAATAAATATTTAAAACAGTATGTTATATAAAAACAGACTTGAATTTTGAAATCATATTTATTATGAAAAACAGCAGTAAATATGCATAAAGAAACTTTATAAGATTACAGAAATAAACTTTCAACTATTTTTACATGTGCTCAAACATTCTCATTTGTCTAGAGCATTCTCTGTGTTATAGCTTCTTGTTTTTTATTATTTCTTGTCAACTTTAGCCTGTGTGATTGTCTCTGTACCACTTTCTGTCTCATAAATAGACAGAGCCCCTCATTTCACTGCTCAGACATCCATGATCTGCTTCTTTTGCAGATGATGCCTTTCTTTCTGCCCTGGCTAGCTGTCTGCCTATATATTAACATATATTTAAAAAGATACATTTCTATATTATTTTGCAGCAAAAACACAACTATCAATGAACTATACAAACCAGAAATATACAGAAAAAAACCACAATACTCAACAAAAACACAGCAAAACACACTAGAAGAATACTCCAAAACAGCACTATTACTATTATATACAATTATTTACAAGAATTCACGGCTAAAACACTACTAAATGTAATAGGTGTCTCTCCCCTAACCCTAACCACTGAAGGATAACTTGTATATTATTTGGATGCTTTTCTTGTGAACCAGTGCTATAGAACAATGAAAGTTTGGTGCGTTCTTTACCAAATATACATATTAAAACACTCTATCAAGACTCAGAATTAGAACTTAGATCATACTCAGATTAACATTAACAATACATTTACAGTTCACTGAGTCAAACACGTTGGAAATTATATATTTTGTGCCCTTTGTAATTGTTTAATCAAGGTCAATACAGAAAGAGAAATGTCACACTCTAGTGGTGAAAGGTTGAAACTGCTGTTTAGTTTGTAATCAGAAATATAATGCATGTGACTGATCCTGTGGTTTTCTAAAAAAAAAAAAAAAAAAGGCCACAGAGCTGGAATTGAAATAAATACACTGAATGAAATGGTCATTCTCAAATTTCAGATATTTAAATGATAACTGAAGGGATGACACCATTTTTTTCTGACAGAGCAGGATTGTCCAGTTATCACTGACGGAATGATAATTTTAGTAAGTCTATGAACTGCAGGCCCTGGTTCTGAACCCTGATATGTAGAAATCCTGGTTTTCAATGCAGTAATCCAAAACACATTGAAGTGTAAATGTTTTTAGTTCACATCTCCTTCAAATCAACTTCAGCCACTGCAGTGTGTAGTAATTCATGAAAACACTGTGGCCTACAGTTAGAAACATGAGGACTAGTGTTTACTTCAACAGGGAGCAGATGTGTTTTGTGTTTCTTCAAGCCATGTCAAAATATTTCAATGATATCAATGCACAATGATACAAAAGTTCAGATTATCAGTCGTGCAGCAATAAAAGACATAATAAAACCAGCCTCAGCCCAATAAAAAACATAGGAAAGACGATCAGTGGAAGGAAACTTACATCATGGAATGTGATTTTACCACAGAAAAAAATGACCATGTGATCTTGGGGATTTTACCAGGTAGAGCAAAGAAGCCAGGACTGACTGATGGAAAGTTTATATCTATATATTTACTTGGGTATCTGTGGTCCATCTGTAGGTACCACCACCCTGAGGTAGGCTGAGCAGTGTGTAGACCAGATGAACAGGACGATCCATGACACATTCACTTTTTTTGTAAAATATACCTTCATATATACTATGAGCACAGGCACAGATACTACAATCCTAATGCAGTGCAGTGTTTTTAAGCCACAGTACACTTTGAAAAAAACTCTTTAGTAAATCTTTGTGAGATGTGTCAGACTAGGGGGAGGTATGTACAGTTGTGCTCATAAGTTTACATACCCTAACAGAATTTGTGATTCTTTGTCCATTTTTCAGAGAATATGAATGATTATACAAAAACTTCTCTTTCACTCGTGGCTAGTGGTTTGGTGAATCCATTTATTATCAAACATATGTGTTTGCTCTTTTTAAATCATCCTGACAACAGAAACTATCCAAATGACCCTGATCATAAGTTTACATACCCTAG
>JAPQRP010000025.1:23150842-23172163 GCA_037367295.1 Apogon hyalosoma
AGGCATCTTAGAAAAACAGTAGTTCTTATATAAAGTATTTTCACTGGATCAGAGTCTGTACACCCCACAGTAAGAAAGGGTTGATCCCAGTGTTGGCCTGTGGGGGCCTTTCTGTGTTTTCATGTTCTCCCCACATCTGTGTGGGTTCTTTCTGGGTACTCCGGCTTCATCCCACCACCCAAAGACATGCACTTTAATAGGTTAATTGGTCATACTAAACCACCCATAGGTGTGAAAGTAAGAGTGAATGATTGTTTGTCTGTATGATGAACAGGTGACACATTCAGGGTGCACCCTGCCTTCATCTGTTTGTAGCTGGGATAGGCTCCAGAATCCTCCCCACCCTCCCAAGGATTAAGTGGTTGTCTGATTTCTGATGATTTCTTTGGTTTAATGCTTCAGATTTTCAGAGGGGAAGTATGCCTATCTAAGATACTAAAAATTAAATTAAAAATGCATCAGAGAGGGTATGCAAACTCTGTGCGGGGAGCCATCTGTTACAGGCACATGAGACTTGTTTTTGTTGTGAACACATAGTTTCAAGTCTCCAAATGTTTTAACAGATTTCTCCAGTAAACACAAAGTAGTCATGTGAGAGGCTCAAATTCACTGAGGGAATGATGTGTGTTCAATGGTTGGTTCATTGAAGTCAGTAGCTCCAACTGTCGCAATATGAAAAATCGTAAATACTACAGATCACTTCAAAAAACAGTTAAGTGCCAAAAGTCCTTAATGTTTCACCCATAACTGTGTATAAATCCACAACACAGCCATCATCATTAAGTTTGTGGATGACCCTACACTGATGAATAGACTTCTAAGAAGGAGGTTTGACACGTGGTAAACACCCCTACTATTCACTCTCCTCCACAACAATAGCACTGAAATGGAATCGGACACCAGCTTCCAGTTATTGGGTATTCACATTACTGAAGACCTCTGTCAAACCCTAACTACATCTAGAGCAGCGAGAGGCAGAAAAATAACTCTACGTCCTCACAAGGTTGAAGAAGGCCAGACCTTCTAAGTAGACCTTGGTGAACTTCAAATCATTTAGCAGGTGGTTATGGCTGCAGAGCACATCTATAACACAAAGGTGCCACTAACGGAGGGCAAATGCTGTCTGAGGAGGGAAGAAATCATTCATAAAGATATGTTCCCATCCACCCCTGCAATGGAGTACTCACACTTCAGGTGTCTCAGAACCACCTAGTTTAATTTTTAGCTCTGTACCAAAGTTAATTATGTTATTATTATTATTATTAGTAGTAGTAGTAGTAGTAGTACTACCTTATATTTTATTGTGGTAAATCTGTTGCTGCTGTTGATATTTTTTATTATGCCTGCAGTATTTCAAGGGGACACATAACTCTTTGCTGTATTCTTTACACTATATAATAACAATAAGGATGGATTAAATTGAATGTAAGTTCCCTTCTAAAATAAGAAGTGAAGAAGTCTCATTTGAAGAAATGAATACCTAATTCTGAAGAAATGTCCAAAATGGTCAAAATGATCATAGCTGTATGAAAATATTATTTTCAAAATGGCAAATGTAAACACTCTCACTGATTATTAAAAATTATTTCTATTTAGTGTAGTGAATACACACCAGTCAACAGAGAACATGAATGAAGATATTACAAAAACTTTGTTTGATTCTGATTATATACTGCAGCTTGTATAGCTAAGCAAACATTTTCTGACAAATGTACTAATATATATATTGTGTGTGTGTATACATATATATGTATATATATATACACACACACACACACACACACGCACACACACACACACACACACACGCACACACGCACACACACACACACACACACACATATATATATATATATATATATAGCTAAGCTATAGCTAACTAGATATGAATAACAAACTTCAATGACTGACATATTGTATTATCTTTTTTAAATTCCTGTATGGTTATTTCATCTTTGCTGTTTCATAAATGTATGACTAGAGGGTGCAAACATTTAGATAAGGTTGCATTCCAAACATAACAAGATAACACTTAACTTATGTAATACCTGTTTTAAAAAGTTAATAGGTTGCTTATAAGTAGCTTATTTATAGTTTATATGATATTATATAGTGTAAACATACACACACACAAACTTTACAACATAAAAATGAAAACTTAACTTATAAAAAAGTAAAGCCAGATCACAATGTCGTTAAATTAATAAATATATAGATACATAATTAGATAAACACAAGATGCCTGATGATGAAAAATAATCATTGCAAAAATGCCTTTTTTTTTTTTTTGGTGGGTAATGAAATTATGTTTCTGTTCAAAAACAACCCTAAACGGCATTACATTTTTTTGTTTGTTAGCTTTAATTACTGGACAAATATCAAATTTTTGCTCATACCATTTTATTTACAGATCTTTTATTAACGTCCAGTAGCTGACGGAAGTATTTGGGGGACGGAGCACACGGAAGTATTTTTTTGACGGACCGCAGCGGCTGCCTTAAACTTCCGGTCGGTCGGTCGGTGTTTTTTAACATGTGAGATGGCATCGCCGAGTCCGGACTTAACTCTGATCGGTTTGTGTGATGGACAGCTCGATATTAAAAGACACCAGTCCACATTTTTGACCAACAAAGTCGGGGGTCAGTCGGACGTCGTGCCAGTTGTGTCAAGGCAGTTTCCACGATGCATTCGCTGTGGAGCTGCGTTGGCCCATGTGGTTCAGGTGTACTGCCCCCTGGAGGCCTCGCCCTACCACAGAAACCTCCACCTGTACGCGTGCTTAGGTGCGGAGTGTAGCGGCAGGTCCGAGTGTTGGAGGGTATTTCGCTCTCAGTGTCTGGAGGCGGAGGTAACCCAGACCCACAGTCAACCTGTCCCGGCTCAGGGGGCCCCTCTGTCGGCCACTGACTGGTGTGACACCGCTGATGACTGGGGGATGGAGGAGGGGCAGGAGGATGGATGGAGAGGAGATGCCAAGAATCAAAACACACCTCAACAGGAAGCTCCTAAAACAAAAGGTAGAGTTCAGCATTTATTTTAATTTACTCAGTTTCATTAGGTACAAAATCATCCTGAAGGCGTGGCTCCAAATACCTTTGACAGTTAGATTGGCATAGAATAAAAGTGAACTCTGATAGAATTTAACCCATAAAGACCCAGTGCTACTTTTGTGGCAGTCCTAAAATATTTTTTTCTCTATATTTAACATTTCTACTCCAATATTATGCTCTGTGCTTTGCATTTTTCAGTGAAAATCAGGTGTTTCCCTGTATTTTGTGTTGTGATCATGTTGATGTTCATTGAAGCTCAAATTAAAGTTGAAGGTTACTATACCAGAAACAGAGAAAACCAAAGAAAATTTGACTTTTTCAGTCAAACTGATCATTAACTGAACATAAACCTGGTGTGTCCACCCACTGTCATTGATCCAACTCCATGGGTTTTACTGGTGAATCAATGCTGCAGAAGATGACGGTGTTTCCATGTTCACTACGGAGCCTCTGATGAGCATGAAAAGACTACAAACTGCATTTTACACCAATTATTCTCATGTATTAATGAGATTGGTGGATCAACAGGTATTAAACAGTTTAGATCAGTAGATGGTTGTGGTCAGCAGTGGTTATTTGGGTCTTTATGGGTTAAACGTTATCTTTCATAAGGGAAAAGTTCCTGAGTCATTTGTTTCTATTATCCAAGTCCACAGACCTTTTACTAAAGTAGAATCAGAAGTACCACAGTGTTGCAATACTCCATGACACCTTAAAATTCTCAATATGCAGTGATGATTATTTTAATGTTGTATTTCTGTTTGTAAAGTTGCAGAGTAATTTTGATACTACAGGGTTATGCAGGGTTATTCAAAAAGAATGAACTGATTTCATTACGCAATATTTTAATAAGGAAAAGCAATAGAAAACTCCAGCCAAGTCACAAGTATTCTACTCACAATCAACTTTTATTTCATGTCTTACAAGTGTTCAGCGTGTCCACCACCTGCAGCACAGACAACACCAATGCGTTAAGAGAATTCCTCCCAGACGTGTATCAGCATATCACGATCCACTGAGTTGATCGCTGTTGTTATTTGATGTTTAAGGTCATCGAGGTTAGCCATTTAAAACTTAGAAAACTCCTCTTTCAAATGGTCACTGACTCATTCCATGACAATGCTTGAGAACTGAAGCAGTGCGTCTTGAAATCGGTTCATTCTTTTTGAATAAGCTTGTATAAGAATGTCATGCTTCTCTTATGACTTGACTTAATAGGTGTAATCTGAATGGTAAGTTGAAATGACACATATAGTGGAGTTTAAAAGTACAGTATTTACCTCTGACAGAGAAATCTAAGTATGTCAAATTTATAAGAAGAATAGGAATAAAACTTGTTTACATTCCTGGATTAATTCAAAAACAAACTACAACACAAATTTATTGTCCAGAAAAAATTCCGATTGATTTTAGAACCTACTGAATTTTCTGTTCTTCTCATATTGTGCATCAGAAACCCAAGCAGCAGGTGAGATGGATGTGAGCAGCAGACTTCAGGACCTCCATCTGGGAGGTGCACCTGAGGATGCTCCCGTTTTTCGTCCCTTCTTCATTAGTGTAGTGGAAGAGTCAGATCTGGGAGGAGAGGAAGACGACCTGGCTCACGCTCAGGATCTGCTGAGGGACTATGAGAGGAGAGAGGGAGTGGCAGTAGCAGAACTGGAGGGCAGTGAGGGTGGAGGTGGTGGAGAGGAAAAGTATGAAAAAACCAAAGCCAGGCATGGAGACGCCATCTTCTCCAGGTTCATGAAGATCATCTCACTTTGTCCCCAACAAATCCTGCGCTACTGCCGTGGCGGGAAGCCTCTTTTCATCTCCGAGCCACCGTCCAACATGGCTCACGTGGTTTCGACGTGCAGCTCCTGTGGAGGCTCCAGGACGTTTGAGCTGCAGCTGATGCCAGCTCTGGTCAGTCTGCTGCAGAGGGAGGGCAGCAGCAGCTCTGAGGCACAGCTGGAGTTTGGGACGGTGTTGGTTTACACCTGCACAAACAGCTGCTGGACGACTGGCTCAGCCTCAGCTGTGGAGGAGTTCTGTTTTGTTCAGACAGACCCAGACCAGGAGCTTTTTAAATGACCGTATCCTCAGCTCATCAAAAAAGATACAATATATACTCTACAGTCGGATGAAAAATTAAAGGAAAACTGTCTTAGTAGGATGGTGGTGCACGACGTCCCACCAGAACTGTTTCAGTGCTGCTTGATTCTACAAGTCTCAGCTTATGTTACGCTGATAAAACATTCTAATGCTTTTATGAAATTAGAGCTACAGTAAAAAAGTAAAGTTGACACTTATCCTGATTATGGGATGTAACCGTACTTCCGACAAAGTAAAGTTAATGATTAACAGAGGAAAAAAATGTGTACAAAATAACTTGGAATGCTATTAATAGCTACAGCTGTTTAACATGGCCCATCCCATGTTTATGCAAATGAAATGAATGCCCCATGTGTAATATGGCAAATATTTGTTTTAAAGTTCCAACTATTTTAAAATGATGAATAGACCAGTTGTATAATATCAGAATGTCTTGAGACCTACAAGAGTGACAGTCAAGTATTTTAAAGAAAAGTTTGATTCCTTGTTTTGGAAGCAGTGTGGCTGGGAAGACCCCCGAGACCCTTCCAAAGATGTGATACTATTGAATATTCAGTATCATCCGGTCTGGTGACTGTTAAAGCCATTTCATATGATTCACATCACCATTTTCCTTTAGTTTTTCACCGATTTGTATGTAGGGTAACTCTTGCAGCTTAGTAACATATAATGCTGTGACCTTTGACCTCTGATAAGAAAAGTTGCTCTAAAAATGTAATGCTGCATTAGTGACTACGGTTGACTTGACAAATGTTGTTTGGAGCTGGGAATTAATGGGAAGTTATGATGTGTCTGTTCCATCTTTCAGTCCAGTGAAAGTTGGATTTCTAGAGAATATTTAGAATAAAATATATAATTCATTAAAAACATGGAGCCCAGTCTTTTTTCATATTTTACTTCAACCTTGCAATATATTTCTACAATTCAGTGTCACACCAAAACAGTTCAGGTTGAACATCAGTAATGAAATTCAGCAAGAGTAATAATGTAAACTGTACAGAGAAAAAAAACAGCTATAAAAATGTAAATGATCAGCTGAAGGACTTCAGATTTTACTGGAAAACATCCAGAGTATCAAAAATAGATTTTTTTAATTAACTGGCCAATAAATAGATTCAGAATATTTTAATTTTTGTACAACTTTAGCCTCTGTAAGGACACTACAAACCGACAGATAATTTCAGCCCTTTTTGTTTAAACAGTCCTACCAAATCAGCCGTGACAAAAAAAATCTTTGGTTTGTCGGTGAGGTACTAAAATTCCTGAGATGGATGAGGAAACCTGATCAGAAACTGGAGGTTGTTTGGATTTCAGGCACTTGAAGATTAGTTTGATGCACTTTGTGCAAACTGTTGATTAATTTCTCAAAGCTCTGTGGTTATCTTCTAAAGATGGCAGAACATCTACTCGGGGCCTCCACAGAACGGCAAGGCAGCGTCCTTGGATTTGTGCTCCCAGTCATACTGGTCGTACTGGTCGTACCGGTCAGGCTGGACGTTGCTGCTCAGGCCACCAATGTCCCTGCCGATGATCTCACTCACTGCAACAAAAACCAGGAAAAATTATCCACAAATACACTTTTACTGCTGCTTAATTCACTGATTCTTCTCTATTAATATATAAACTGTATAACAAAGTGTCAGCCAGTTTAACAATTATTTTAGCACTTTTTCTAAAACAGGATTCTTTGAGGGATATGGAAATAAGAAAACCTCAATGCTGATTTTGCTTCTCCCTCAACTCCAAGAAAGGTTCTAGAACAAACCTGTACATAAGTATTACCAGAAAAATACACTTAAAATACTGAGAACAAAGTAGTTCTTTACCAGTAAAGTTGTTCATGAGGGTGTTTTACTGTTATACATGATGTTTTTGGATTCATTTTACTAGTGCATTAATGTGAGTACTGGATTTTATTGCTGTAGAGGTTTCAGGTTGAGCTCATTTGTTATTTTACATACTGCTGACTAGTTTTAATCAATGCTTAATTAATGTTTTCGTTGGACAAGGGGATGAAAAGCTAAACCTTAGTTAAAGCTCTGAGTCAGAGGTGCAACATGTGGCTCTGAGATGCAGTTGAGTCAAAGTGTCAAGCTGCAGAACACAAATCTATAAGTACAAATTTGAGGTACATGGACTTGAGTATTGAGAGTATTTATTTTATGCTGTACTTGAGTAAAAATACTTAGGTACATTCTTATCTTCTATGACCCCAGTATCTCATTTGATCACATGGGAGGGGTTCTAGCTTCCTGAAAGTGAGCCGAATGCTGCAGTTTCATGGACAGCCACAGAGGGGTGGAACTAGGTATAAATTGTCTTGCAGCTGTAAACCAGTAAAATAGACTGTATTGCTTCTGTGCCCAGTAGAATGACCTCGACACATTTTAAAGGAGAAACACTCCCAGCATATTTCTGTATCTTGTAATATCTAGTCTCTGTGAACAAGTTTACTTTATGACAGACACAATTCAGACTGGACGCAATAAACAATATTGGTCACAGTAGTGAGAAACTGCTCAGTCTATTTGCGGGGCAGCAAATGTCTCCATCTCCCCAGCATTCAGTCTAATCATAGCTCTGCTGTGAAACCTGAAGCACATGGAGCAGACCAACACAAAAATCCAGTAAACATAAACACTAAGGTGCTCGTTACAATATTTAACCCGCATCTGGATACACATCAGCTGAAAGACACATCTCTATCGCAAGATAATTTTTTCATGAACTGCTCAGGCTTTTCCCTTTTGCTCACCATCAAAAGTGGTTTCTGCCTCCTTTTGCTGTCAGTTAAAATTATGTGACATTTTACACCCTTATTTTGAATAGGATTACATCAGGACTTGTTTAATATCCTGCTGATGACAGTGCAATGGTGATAATCTACAACCCACATGTACTCCTATATAAAGAAATAATTGTAACAGCCCACGTAAAAATGCAGTTTTTAGTTAAATACAAACAGTTTGCACATCATGCTAAACCCAACTCCAACTGCAACACTGTGGAAAGACCCTCAGATGCTGCAACATCAAACTCATAGGTCCCATCTCCTAAAAATTTGAGCCTCTAAAACCTATTTTTAAAGAATAGACCAATTTCCCTTTGGCTCACCGGCATGTTCTTTAAAGAATCAATAACGACTTGAATCTGCGAGGTTGTCAGGTTCTGGTGCTATGTCCTGTGGTATTGATGCAGGAAATCAATCTCCCAGTAGAAGTAGGTGGTACTTTCACTGGAGAACTGACTTCCTATCAGTGCTCAATAGTAACTATAATTATATTTGTAACCATTTCCATGTTATAAGCTATAAAACTATGGCCCATTATAAGTAAAGAGAAACATTTAATATTTCAAAAATAAAAATTTCGGAAATACAAAGTTTGTAGACATTGTCCCACGGAAGCTACATATAAAATTTTAAATGAATCCGACCAGTAGTTAGAAGAAGATTGTTGAAATGTAAACAATGGTGACCTTGAGCTTGACCCTTCAAGGTCAAAACTCCAGGGCCTTGACCATTAAAGATCACTCAAGGTCCAAGGTCAATGACCCAAATTAAATCCATACATGATTTCCTATCAGTGCTTAATAGTAACTATATTGATATCTCTGACCATTTCCATGTTAAAAGCCATAAAAATATGACCCATTATAAGTAAAGGCACATTTTTAATAATAAAAACAATTTGTGAAAAAAATCAAAAGCTAAATTTCTCAAAACTGTGAACAAACTTTGTAGACAGTGTTCCAAGGAAGATACAAATAAAAATGTAAATGAATCCAAGCAGTTGTTTTGTCAGAGAACATGTTTGAAGAAAATGCTAACACAGACGTCAGACACAGCGCCTTCACAACAGCTCACAGTTTATCGGCCGATGAGCTAAGAAAGACACTGCGGTCACAGATGTTACAAAGCTGATCAGATGTTTTGATTCTGTTATACTGAGTGATGTTGATCCAGCAGCAACACGTTGAGCTGTTGAAGTTTCAAAGTCAAACTGAAGCGCAACGAGGGCAGCGGTCGGGCAGAGGGTCAGAGGCCTGACAACAGCTGCTGCCCGCCAACAAATTTAACCTCCATCTGCATCATTCAGACAGCAGCTAGAAACCAGCACACATGGCTATTATTAACCCAGATCAGAGAGAAACACAGTATTCGCAGACAAACACACACAGAGGCCTGAAATATAAATACTAACATCACAGAGCAACAGACCGTAGACAGACGTACACATGCAAACACTCCATGAGGCCGACAGCCACACAGCTGCACATTGGAGACAAAAAAAAAGCACAGAGCACTGATTTGGATTGCAGAGTATGAGTTAACTTAAATGCTATGGTACAATTTCAGCCCTCACTTGAATTTAGCATCAGCTACTAACTTGAACCTGTGCAGATATTCCATAAAAGGAAAGACTTTTTGATTTTGATTTGATGGTGATGAAATGAAAGCAAGACAAATTTGAGTGTGAAGTAATAATCTCATTTTATGTCATACTAACATTGTTTTTGGAGATTTACCTTTTGATCCTGTTAAGTGTCTCCTACATAATAAAAATGTCATTCAACAGCCAATTAAATTTGATGGATGTGAATAAACTGAATGTGTGTAATTATACTACTGTTAGGCAATGCATGATACTGTGGCAGAAAACAAAGAAAAGTTTTTGACAAATAAATAATAATAATAAAACTTGCCATCATCCAGTGTGATCTCCTGGAGGCCTACGGATCCCAGATTTGGTTGGTCCTCAGGCTCCTGCTTAATGTTCAGCATCTCCCCGGCACTTGAGAGCGGTGAGTCCTTCTGGGGGTCAGCAGGGGTCACAAAAGCTCTCCTAGAGCTCAGAGATGGAGAAAGCTCCCCCTGAGGTCTGCTGGAAGAGGTCTGCAGGGGGACTGAGAAGAGCTGAGTAGGCACGGTGGAGGTCTGCAGAGGGATTACAGAGGTCTGATGGGGAGTGGAGGTGGTGTGAGGAAACAATACGGAGGTCTGGAGAGGAGCAGTGGGGGCAGGAGGATGATGGAGACGAGGAGCATTTTGGGAAGGACCACAATGCACTGGGAGCTCACAGGAATCATAATAGGCCACATGGTGTGAGGGCTCTGGGGAGAAGCCAGGTGGATTATGGGAGATTTGGTCCACTTCCCAGAGCTCCTGTTTAACCTGCTGTGATGCAGCAGCGAGGTGACGTCTGGCTCCTGGCATAAAGGTGAAGCTCTGTGCTAGGCTTTTTCTTCTCTTCCCATTAGAGACGTAGAACTGGACTTGGACTGGACATATTGTCTTTTTATTGTATGGGGGAACCTCCACCACAATACTGGACTGAAAGACAGAAACAGAGAGACATGGAGACAATTGCTGCTACTTGGTATGAAAGATGAGAGAGGGTGTGAAAAAAATGACATCAAACCCTAAAACAGTGGCTTATTTAGTGATGAAACATTTAGCAGACTGACATTCTGCCACAGGGGGTTTTTATAAAACACACGTTGGTGCCAGTTAAAGTATGTTTTTAGGTCATGAGTTTCAGTTCTGACTTTTCCTAAAATAAACATTTCATAATTGTTATTAGGTCAAATATAATAAGAATATATGAAATGTTGTGTTAAAATAAGAGATACCGTGATTATATTTTTGAATCGACACTTTTTTTTAAAAAGATTTAGTATTATAGTGTAAACCAGGGGTGGGCAACTCCAGTCCTCGAGGGCCGGTATCATCCATGTCACACCTGGAAGCCATTCCATCAGGCTTCTGCAGAGCTTGATGACGAGCTGATCATTAATTGAACCGGGTGTGCTGGAAGAGGGAACTCTCTAAAAGATTCAGGATACTGGGCCCTCGAGGACTGGAGTTGCCTATCCCTGGTAAAGATATGTGCGTTAATTTAATGAATGCTCACAATGTGTGAACCATTCCTTAAATAAGGGGTCACCAACCCTGTTCCTCCAGAGCCACTATCCTGCATGTTTTAGATGTATCCCTCTTCCAACACAGCTTATTCAAATGATAAGCCTATCATCAAGCTCTGCAGAAGCCTGATAACGTCCATCAGGTGTGCTGGAAGAGGGACACATCTAAACATGCAGGATGGTAGCTCTCAACGGCCAGGGTTGGTGACCCCGCCTTAAATGAACATCCAAGCAGCACCAAAGATCTTGTGAATATGTTAAATAAATTGTTTTATTCTTTAATAAAAAAATTTTCAAGTCAGCTAAGTGGAATACTCATTCTATAATGCATAAAAGGAGTCGCTGTGTTAAAAAAACAAAACAAAAACAATAAGCCATGTCTTCATGTGTGAAGACTACTTACTCCACTACTTTTTTCAGGAACGACTCTGGCCTCCATTTCCCACAGCGTTCTTCCATCTGAAGAGACACAATCACAAAAAACATGGTGTTAAAATCCTCAGTACAGTCACTTCTATAACATGTCCGCTGGAGGAAAAACACAGGGCTTTTGAATGAATATAAATGAACATAAACTGATCTTACCTGGTCCTTTCTCAATGAACATGACCTTGGACTGGGTGGAGATGTTGGACCCAGTGATCACCACCTCCTCTCCTCCATCTACAGAGCAGCATAGTGGAGTAAAGCTCTCTACCTGAGGAAGCTCCTGGCCTGAACGCTGGGCTGCAAAGAAACACAGCTCTGTTGTAGTAAATTAAATACATGCAAATATACAAACACGTGTTTATATATATATATATATATATATATATATATATGGTTTAACCAGAAGAGAAAAGTATGTTTAATGAAGTGCTATGCTTGAGTGTTTCCATTTCAGAGGTAAATATTACATGTTTTAATGCAATACATTTTTGTCTTCTTTAAAGACTGAATCTAGGAGTATTTCTCATGTTAAAGTTTATGTAGCAGTTTCTAACTTTGGTTGGACAAAAAACATTATCTAAAGATATAATACTTTATATCATCTTTTGGTATGCATTTCTGATTAAAATTGGATTAGCATAAGAAAACACTTGTTAATCACTCACCTTTCTTATAAGAAAAAAAAAAAAACAGTGAAGCTTATGAACTCTACAATATCATATATGTATGCATGTACAAAGAATTACTTTTATTTCAGTATAGAATAATTTAGTGTACTGTGTGGCGAACGATAGTTGCAGCACTTACATACAACAGAAAATTAAAAGAAAAACAACTTACTGATTAAGATCTGTGTTTGACAAATTTAGCAGAAGTATGAAGCAACACATCCTCTGCATTTCCTCCTGTACTTGCTCCATTATAATCAAGTTTTAACATTAAGAAAAAACCTTTAACCCTTCTTTGGCTTGTTTTCCATAAATGTGCTGTTTATGTGACATTACTCAAAATAACAAAATCAGGAGTAAATGTGTATTTATAGGGACTTACAACACTCCACAGGAACAGAAGCTGTCTGCAGCCACAGCATTTGTCCGTCTGGCTGAGCGACAGCAACCCTGAACACAACCCGTACTCTTGTGTTCTTGCGCCCGATGTCCGTCTCCCCTTTTTTCAGTTCAATGTCGGCATTACGCAGCTTTAGAATGCCAGCACAGTCAATGCTGAGGAAGACGAATGGACAAAGTTCATAGACAAAACAGTTTGTCTCCATTTTGTCTAGTATGAGTGAATAGAGTTGAGCGACATCAACAGAAACTGAGTATAAGACAGTTCTCTGTTACCTGGCAGACATGTTGTTTTCTGGAAGCAGTGGGATCTCCAGGATTTTGGTGATGCCCATAATTTTCTCCTGGCAGGTGGTGGTAACAGTTTTTCCTGTTACCCGGTGGACTTGGTAGAAGGAATGAGGGCGAATGTATCTGTCGTCTGCAGTCCCAATGAAAAGCAGCAAGCTGACAGGCTGCTCATTGTAACCGCTCAGCTGCAGGGAGAGATTTAACCAAGAACAACAGATATTATAACATATATATATGCATACACAATGGAGCTTCTTCAGTCTGTCAACATATAAAGAAAAGTACACAATATGAATGTGATGTGAATGTGAAAAGATAAATAAGTAACAGAAAGATTAACAAGTTAGACCTTGAAGTCATAAAATGGGTGAATGACACAACACCCACAAAGCACAAAGTATCTGATTTATTACCCCCCCCCCGAATGGGAGGCAAGGGGTATTGTTTTTAGTTCAATTTGTTTATTTCTTTGTTTGTTAAAACTCTAGCAGCAAAACTATTGGTTAAATTAATACCAAATTGGGTTTATATATTCCAAGTGACCCAAAACAGATCTGATTAAATTCTGGGAAAAGTAGGTCAAAGTTCAAATTTGTAATGAATTTTTAAATTTTTTTTCCCCCATTTACTTATGATGGGCAAAATTTCAAATGTCTGTAGCAGCAAAACTATTGGTTGAATTCATACCAAATTGGGTTTATAGATTCCCTTTGACCCAGAATAGATGTCATTACATTTTTGGGAAAAGTACATCAAAGTTTAAATTTTTTATAAATTTTTAAAATCTTTTTTCTTCTCCTGTTAACTTATAATGGGCAAAATTTTAAATGTCTATAAAAACACCAATTTTGTATCAATTTACTTCAAACTTGGCACATATATAGAGGCAATTGATATGCTGATATGCACACACACAGACATGATGACATCAGCTGGATCGATGCCAAAATAAGCTACAATATGTGCAAGGGGCGGGAATTGTGCCTCGCACCACTTGTTAAAAGTTGTTTTGTTTTTTTTTTCCATACTCAACAACCCCACACCCAAATCAACAAAAGAATCATCAGTAAATTTAATCTTTATTCCTTTTCTTAGTAAATGGAAAAAAAAATGAAATATTAAATGTTAAATTTCTAAAAGCATTGGTTTCCTCAGAATTTAAGTCTCATTCTGTGAAATAAATGTTTTGTTCTGGAAGTTCTGCGGTTCTGCAGTCATTTCAGAAAAAAATACCTCCACAAAATATCTTCTGAAGATAATGCTGTATGTATCTGCTTCCTGTGCAAACAAACAGCAGTCTGTTGTCCTTGTCTGCACAGTCATCTTTTACACATCTCTCTACAGGAAGTTCATCTGGCTTTAGCAGTGGCCAGAGATTGTGACACCCAGAATAACCCTGCTGGTGTCTGTTACATACGAGGCCTTGTTGGGGTTTACTTGTCTGACCCTCCTCTGTTCTCTGATCCAGAGCAGCCATGAGGGTGTTTATACACAGCACTGAGAACACACACCTCTGACACAGTCACCTGTTTCATCCCAGGTGAACCGTTAATGGATACATCAGTATGAGTAACCAAAAAAGTAGCCGTAACCAATGTCTATTTTCTCTTTCTTTTTTCTTAATAATGTATCTATGTTTTATGCTACATATATGTCATGTTGGACTCATAATCAGCCTTTACTTATGCATAAATGTCATAACATTAAATTAAAAAAAACAAAAAAAAAAAGGTAAATAAAGGTTAATTCTCCTGTCAGTGCCCCAGACCTGAGGATCTGGAGTTGGTCCCTGAGCACCTTCAGTGGCAGCTCACTGTTCCTAATGTGTGTCATGTTCAATCAATCAATCAATCAAATTTTATTTATATAGCACCAAATCATAACAAAAGTTATCTCATGACACTTTACATATAGAGCTGGTTGAAACCAGACTTGCTAATGATAATGGTGAGTGTGTATTATGGGCAAAATGCAGAGACCTAATTTCCCTGCAGGGATAATAAAGCAAGTTAACCTTTAACCTTTAATAAGAACAGGAAAAGCTGAGATCTGAATTGCAGTATCACTGGCTGAAAACTGCTTTGGTACAACTACCAACTAAAACAAAAAATGATGTTGATTTATTTTCTGTTAACTGTTCATAAGTAATATGAAGACATACCTGTAATTGTGTCACTATCACATATAATCATAGTCATTATTATATGTTTAATTAATCTGATAGTAAACCAAATCAAGGAACTGGATCTGGCTGTAAAGCTCCACAGAGTTTAAGAGAAGCTGATAACTCTGTGGGTCCTTTACACACTGGCGACAGACTCATAACAAGATGAGTTGAATCGTGCAGCCACTTGCAATGCACAGCTCTGCGACACTGGGGACATGTGCCAGCTTACACCAAACACTGAATTAGATGGTGTATCATGTCAGGGTTCATACATATTTTTCAAGGTCAAATTCAAGCACTTGTCAAGCAGTTTAAGGGTAATTTTCAACTTTTTCCAGCACAGCCCCTAATCACTGGTGTAAAATACATATCTACATGAACTCATGATTATTTTCACAATTTATCACAATGATATACATTGTATTATGTTATAAACATCTGAAATGATGTTTCATAATAGCAAAAAGTTTAGAAATTAAAGGAGAACACAAAGTTTTAGTCAAAATAAAGGGAAGCCACTTGGCGTTCTAATGTTTAACCTCTCTGTAAGTAGCTTTGGCTTGGCATCTAACCTGGAAGAGTTAATATTAAAAATAAATAAACAAATCAAATCACAGAGTTAGAACTGCACGCACTTTCAAGCACAACATTGAAATTCAAGCATTTTCATTTTCAAGGATTTCAAGAACCTGTGCGAACCCTGTCATTTCTATAGAACTGACTCCACTTATAATTCCTGACTTTTCAGGATTTTTTTTGGGTGAGTTAGAACGGCGACAGTGAATTACTTGCTACAGCTGCAATTCTAGTTTTGATCAAGATGTGGGTTGAGAAGTTGGAGAATTTGGTGACATTTAAAGCAGATTTTGCTATGAGTTTATTGGCTTTTGAAACAGGTGATGTGTCTCAAGTTTTAAAGACATTACTTTAAGATGATTATACATTAATTAAAACTTAATTATGAATATTGCGTATCTTCAGTTAGAGCTTACATCTCATAAATCTTATGCACCTTGAAATATAAGTATCAACACAAATCTGACCTTCCTTCAGTTTTCAGTGAGAACAAACCTTGACAACTGGATGTCCTCCCGTAGCTGCCTTAATGGACCCTCGACTGCCCTCGGTCTCATAATGTGCCCTGTGGTAGGATCTGGGCTGGACCTCGAGCTTTAAGTCAAACTGGTCAAACTGACTGGGCAGAGGCCAATCCAGAGGAGGGGGTGACGAGGTCCTGGAGGCAGAGACACCAGGTCAGTTACAAGTTCTTAGAAAGCAGGGTACAATGTATCTTGAATAAAGCCATTTCACACCAGTGTAACATCAAAACAAAAAAAGTTGGTGGGTTTCTGGAGCTGATCCAGGAGAGATCAGGCATCATTTTCCCAGATGACTGTGGAACAGTTTGAGGTTAGTTTGAAATGACATTTACGCACCATAATGACATTGTTGTCTTTGTGCTGTTTGAGTAATGTATTACCTAGGAGATGCTTCACTTAAGGCCAAATATAAGTACGTAATAGCCCACAAAAGTATTCATGTTGATGGTCTGTAGATTGTGTGTACAATGACGTTAATTAGCATCACACTGTTTTATTAGCAGTAAAACTTGTCAAGTACAAAGCAAGACAGACAATACACATATATCTAAAGTAATCAGTAACAACTGTGTATATGTGGTATAGGTATGTCACACCTACAAGAAAGAAACAAAGAGTTTCATTAGACAAATGTATGCTCCCAAGGCTCAAAATCTTCCTGACATTAAGAGGTGTACAACCAAAATCTTTCTTTCTTTTTTTTTTTTTTTTAAGTTTCTGAGTAACGTTTTGGATGAAAATATGTGTTTGGTGTGAAATGGCTTTTAATCTTTTGAGAGCTGTCACATCAATGACCTGAACTAACCTGAACAATGGAGGGTTTCCAGGTTTGGGTTTGTTCCAGCTGAAGTGTGATGGAACCTGAAGGAAGAGTTCGGCCAAGCCGTCTTGTTCGCGTGACTCCTCTCCTGGGGAATCCTGGAAGGGTATCACTGTCCTCAGCTCCTCAAGCCCTGGGTCTCCCTGTCCAGCCAGGAGGCCCAGCTGGCTTCCAGATGTCCTCCTGGTCTTAGAGGGTACATCCAGCTCCTGGTAACCAGACATCAAGAGGGTTCCCAAGGCACCTGCGGGGCTTCCCACCCATGTCTCATCGGTTACACTGCCCCTTGGGGAGGCCCCTGGTGTGGGGCTGGGGGAGCGTCTTTTCCCACAGGGGGAGGTTGGTCGGGATGATGGCCTGAAAAGGAGAAGGAGAAGCTTTAATGACTAGTACCCCCCACCCCACCCCAAATCAACCATTATTATTTTGGTGGCTTCAAAAGTTAAAAATCAATGTTTTCTAATACGATAGACATGCTGGGGTTAATTCAAATTCATGATCAAACTCCCTCAAACTTTCCCCAATATGTTGTTGTTGGTACCCACTGATTTCTGGGATGTCATTTCAGTTACTGTGCATCGTTCTGCTGATACAGCACAGCATTACGTTTTGTTTTTTTTTACTGTCAGCAGTGATGCTCTGGAAACACCTGTGTTTACGTTGTTGTATCTTTAATAGTACATGATTTAACTGAAGTTGTTCTTCTACCAGCCTTTTTATTCACATCTGTCCCATTCTTTGGCTTTAAAAAGTTTGAGTCAGTTTTGCTACATGAGGTCCCGTGCTGATGTAGGCATCCTCTTTTTGAAAGTACTGTGAAGGAACCTGGACTTCATCTGGTTGAAGGTTTTATTTCTATCACACTTGTTACTTGCCATATACTGGATGTAAAACCAAGGCTGGATCCATGACACATACGTCTCCATATTGTGTTATTGCACCTTTCACAACATGTTGCTACTATTGTCAAGCTACACTATTACATTACTAATGAAAAAAATCTTTAGACAAACTGTATAATTTATAAAATTACACATTACAACAATTTTATCATCTTCAAACTGTATGACTGTCTTTGTTCATGTCATTATTTTTGGTAAAATAAGTTATGCAACTGGTCTTAAAAGTTGTTTTTTTAACTTTTTATTTGGCTCATGTTTGGTTAACATACAAAGCTACATTCAGTGTTCTTTAGAGGTCTTGATATTCCAAACTGCAGTTTATTTAGTAAATTGAAGAATATTTTAGTCGTTTCATGTAATAACTATGGTGGATTTTACCTGGAGGCGGGCCGCCGGTTTAACCAGCTCTCCTCTGTGATGCTGGTGCGAGGGGAGTGACAGGGCGACTGACGTGGTGACTGATGAGGCGACAGTGCTGGGCTAAAGGCCAGAGGATACTGGTACTTCTGCTGCCAAAGCTCCACCCCAAAGGCGCCACCACCGCAGCCTGGTGACCCCAGAGGCGACCCCTGAGGGGACCCCAAGGCAAGGCAGGCGGCATCTCGCAACTCCCCCTCCACATCATCATACACATGAGAGAAAGACTCACAGGAAGACAGGTCAGACATCCAGCTTCTAGAGGACAGGCTGCTGCAGGGGCTTGGACAGAGTGCCTGGTCCCTGTAGCAGGGGTCCACAGGCAAGTACAGCTGGTCTCTGCACCAGGACAGCTCAGAATAACCCCCCTCTGCCCCACCCACTGCTAGAACATCTTGACTGCTACCCTGCTCAACATGATTGTTGGGAGCAATGGAGGTGATCTGGATGCTGGGGCAATCAAATGCCCTGAGGTTCCCCTGGGCACTATACTGGGCTCCCTGGGACTGGAATCCCACATGCTGGTAGTTGTTAGTGGTGGGGAGGTATTGAGGGTAACTCTGCTGTTCCTGGCTGACCGCATGCTTGGCCAGAGCCTGTGTGGAAGTGGGAGGTGACCTCGCATTGACATCTGGACCTGTGAGATGAACAGATGAACTAGGATGTAAATGTCATGTGTAATCATTTGCAATTCAAAAAGTTTTTAGCTGTAATGTAGCAGCAGGGAGACATCTGTATTCCCATGAGACAGCTCAGTCAAATGCTGACAGTAACATACATTACATAGATTGACATTTGCTTTGGGAAAAAAGGCACCTTTCTAATACCAAGGTGCATAAATGTAATGTGAGTAAAAAAAATAAATAAATAACATACTAGATCACTAATAGTATGAGATGTGTCGGGATCTGAGTAATACTCAACAATTCCATCAGTCCTTCCCTGACACTGGGCAGAGGTGGGGTACAGCTTGGACAGGTTTCAAAACAACACTAACACTTCAAAACAGAAAACTGTTCAAGCTTAAATTACACCTACAGGCAACTTCAAGTCCCACACAGACCGCAGTCATAATATGCAAACACCACACAGAAATACCCCTGAACCCATTCAGTCTATCACTAATTTTATGCAAATTTATAGTTCTACTCCATTACATCTCAGAGGCAAATATGGCTTTTTTAGCCAGCACTAGTTCCTGTTTTGACAGTTGTATTTCATTCACTTCCTGTCCAGTGAAAACCACTTATCTCCAAATATGTTGATTTTGAAAATCCTCCTCATCCTTAATCTTTAAAAACACTTTTGGATTGTGTAGAAATTGCATTGTCACAAAGCTGGAAACCTGATTTTCTGAAGAAATGGAAAGTTTATTTTTTATAGATGGGCAGTTCTCACAGGTCTGCACCACAAACATGTATTAATATAGCAGTGATAAGAATCTAAAAACATCACATATAATATTAAAACAATGATTGGTACTAAAAGAGCCTTTAATCCTGTTTGTTTTTTGTTTTTTTTTTACATTCAATTATTGAAAACATTCATAAAAGTAACAGCAATTTACACAATTTATTGATTTATAGTAATATTTACAGAATACTTTTCAAGTTTATGTAGAGGATGCAAATTGTTTGGATTTTTTGGGTGAATGATTTCAAAGTACAGTATTTGGGAATAGGTAATAATAATTGTTGTTTTCTTGGTAATTGTGTTTATTTGTTTTGGACAGTCATGACATAAGTAGTTGTTTTTCTGGATTCAGAAAGTGGAAATAGTTTAACAGTTTTTCATCTGTTTTTTACCTACAGGTCTATAACACATGCACATGTTGCTGACAGTATTTTCAGAAGGTAAAGCTTTAAATGCATGACTCTGACTGATAGTGGAGTATTTCACTGTCCACTGTTAGTACTTCTACTTGGGAAAAGGATCTGATTATATCTTTCACCACTGACACTCACAGTAATATGAGATGTTCACTGACCAGCAGCAACACTACAGTGCAACTACTGTGGTAATTAACAGTGTATGCACTGAACTAATTATGGTAACAGATTATTTACGATGGTCTGGTAAGTTTATTCACACAGCTACACACACTCATCACCACAACCCAACTATTATTACTCCTCTTTCACTGTTACACACCTCAAATGCTACATGCAAAAAATGTGATCTGCTCCGACAACTTCACCAGCTGCAAGTAACCTACTGTGCGTTGGACAGAAGTAAATTAAGTATGATGCAACCAGACGACAAGGGGAGGAGTAGGTAACGCCAGCTGGGTGCCACAGAGCAGTTACAAAACCAGGAAGTAAAACCTGCTGACAGACAGCATGGGTGGTATGCTGGAGACAGACATAGAGACAGACTGCATGCACCTAGTCTGTCTGTCTGCCAGCAGTATTTAATAATAATAATAATAATAATAATAATAATAATAATAATGATAATAATAATGATAATAATAATGATAATAATAATAATAATAAAATCTGCATCTTTCTGGATCATCATTTAATTGTTTCAAACATTTTCAATTAAAAAAAAAAAAAAAAGATTTCAAAACAGTATTATTTTATTACGTCCTAAAGAAACAATTGTCCAAGTTAAAATTGTGAATCACTACTTCAAGCTCTAATAAATATATTTTCACATCTATCTACTCTACCATCTGTACATTTTCAGTATCTCTCCTTCTTTTAACCCTTTTTAGAATCCTCATAATATTCTCTTTTACTAAACTCACTCTCCACTGATGAACAAACACTTTATCACCACAATGACTCTGCATTTCAACATACAGGTTAAAAAAAAGTCATTATGTGGCTTAATTCAGCCACCAGAAACTGAAAACAGCAGCATCTTTAATTTAACTTCCGGATGTGCCAACCACAATTATACATAATAAATAATAAGTAATAGTGCTATGATAAAATAAATTTAAAATTATCTGATTAAGGCTGCAGCTAATGACTGTTTCATTAACCAATTTCACTAACCCTAAAGCAGGGGTTTTCAAAATGTGGGATAGTGAGCCTCCTATAAGAGAACTC
>JAPQRP010000025.1:23172355-23195924 GCA_037367295.1 Apogon hyalosoma
TTTAACATCTCTTTTAACACATCTTAACATCTTTGTGTGTTTTTATCATTGCCCATTATTACCAGACACATGTCTTTAGCAGCAGGAAGGAGCAATGTCTTGCCAATGTTGTGGGGTTTCTCTGCCTTCGCAATGCTTAACGCTGTGTAGTATGATACTTCGGTGCCTTGGTATTTACAGTGCAGCCAAACGTCTCCATGACTTTCATCTGTGATCACAATTCATTAAGCTTCATATCAAAAAAACCCGTGGCTTGGTCTTCAAACTTTGGTGCTTAGTTTCAATATGACACCGGAGTTTACATGATGGCATACTGTGGTTAGCTACTTCTGCAAAGTACACACTGTGGCAGCGGAGCATCGTCAGGACCAGTCCATGAAAAGCCAAACTTTAAATAATCAGGGTAATACTTCCTCTGTTTGCTGCTCGCCCCAGACTCTGTCCTCTCTCACTTTCACTTGAGGTACTAAAAATCAATGCATTTTGCCCCTTGCATGTACTGTAGTTACCTAACCAGATGTTTACACTGTTTTTCTTTTTTATTCAGGTTTATTTTTTCTCATGCTGTGCCTCCCCTGAAGTCCTCTGGTTCCCCCCAGGGGAAGCGCACCTCACACTTTGAAAACCGATGCCCTAAAGCTAATAAAATGATTTTGCCTATTTTAAATGAGCTGTGATTAAAAAATAATAATAATAATAAATTAAAAATGAAGTTGTCTGCAAGATATGACAATTTTGAAAGGCCAAAAACAGCATTTTTTGGTTAGCATTAACCAAGAGGATCAATAGATTGTAATAAAGAATAGGTGAACTGATGTACTGAGACTTGGCCAATTACTGATCATGATTAATCACTACAACCACAAAGAGAAAAACCTCTTATAAGTGACTTCATGTAGTGTAATCTATGTTTAACTACCCATGTTTTTTTTTTCTTTTGTTTTGTTTTTTTTCATCCAAAACAGTATATTAAGGTAAATTGTACATTCTCAAAAACAAAAAGCACAGCCTAGGAGCTGAGGTAACGGATACCGACAGAACAATAATGACAAATATCATTAAAATCATTTTATACTGTGATAAATGCCATTGCAATAAATGTTTTTATATAGCGTCATTACACTTCACTGTACTATCTCAGGTTTAGTTGTTTTAATGCATATAGTAGCAGTGTTGGGTAAATTACTTTGGAAAAATAAATAAATAATAATATAGATCTCTTTTTGTAAAGGTGCTAGAAAAATAACTTTTAAAAAGATTGAACCTACAGTGTGCATGTGATATAACATTATAACAATACATAAAACAAAAAAACACATTAGGGCTGTGCAATACAATATATATATATATACACTTTTTTTTTATGCCAATGCTTTTTGTCATTTGCACAGAACACTGTAGGCATGAAGGAAAAACATACAACACATAATGGAGTAATTCCCTCTAGGGACTGATTTTGTAAAAATAATCCAATGTGGTCATGTACAGCATTTCCTGTTTGAGTAATGTATTAACTGAATTCACAGATTACTGTATCGTGCTATGTCCTTTAATATGATATAAAAGTATATACTCTGAGATTTTGGCAGCACTGCCCAGTTTCAAGCCACATATCAGAAAAAATTGGCAACTCAGTTAATGGTAAAAAGTGTGCACTTGCTCACAGGTCACACATGACAGAAAAAAAAAAAATCCTAGTACTCACTGGAAAGATCAAGAAATGTCAATATCTAATGTCCATGAGTCAGATACTGCATCAAGATTATCCATTCAGACAGGTACTTTCTAAACTAACAAGAAACCACTTCTCTTAACATTTATTAATATACTGCAAAAAATATTTATGACTAGAATTTAAATAATTGAGAAATCAAATTTTAAGCTTTGTTGCCTTAATATCGCTGTTCCTAACATTGGTTCCACTGTTGTGTTTCACACGGATGCTTATTGTGATGCACATGACACCAGGATCAACATAAAGTTGCATGATAGTTACATCTAAAGTTGTTAGTACGTCAATAAGTTATACACAAATTTGTTGAAGACTGCAGTGCACATATTGTTTTTAGATGTCATTAAACTTGATTGTTACTGTTTATACATATTCTCATATATAATTTTATACTATTTTTGTGGTTGTTGTTTTTATATAGATATTATATTTATATATCCTTTTACTTTTATACTTTTTGTGGTAGTTGTTTCAGCTGATTCTGGAGTAAAGGATGAGCTGTTTGTCATTTTCAGACATGTGTTTTTCACATTTTTAGTTTTTTTCATCTATTCAAATAGTCATTTAATTGAACTGAAGAAAAATTATCTACATTCATTGATTACACAAAATAATCACGAACTGCAGCTCTATTTTTCATTAACTGAAACCTAATATCTAAAGCAGATCCTAATAAAATACAGAGGTAAAGGTGATGCAAAAGCAAAGGCATTCCTTATGTGGAAAGTTCCACATGAACAAGAGACTAAAAAAGCTAAAAAAAAAAAGTATTTATACACTTGAATAACTAGGAAGAATCAGCAAAATACGGGTGAACTACTATGGGTGAGAATAACACAATAAGTTAGGAAAGCTCTGAAAAAGCAAACATCTCTGAAATTGTGTTAGTAAACACAAATAAAATATGTACTAACTGATATAACTGATATATTCAAGATTACCTGTATAAGTCAAAACTATACAGTAAGAACTCAGTTGTTACATGGACCAAAACACTGCAACAGGTAAATAACAATTAGCAGAAAAAGAATTTAACTATTTATATCACTATGCACGTATAAATGCAGATGAAGGAGCAGAAAGCTGACTCCAACCCTGGTTCCATAAATAACCTTTATCATTAAACACGTGTGTAATAGCAGTGTTTACTAGTGGCTGCCCGGCAGATTTAGTTACATGACATACTCAGACCGGATGAACATCATTAACTTCAGCCACTAATCAATAATCTGAAACTTTGGTCAGATACTTAATTGCGTCTCTATGACATTGTGTAGCTTTACAGTAGGCTGATTAGGAGACTTCACCTCTTGAGACACATTCACAAGTTCGCCTAAATTTAACAGTAGACAGCTCCATGTGTCACACACCCAAACTATCACAATGGTACTTCCGCTTACGGCTTTCAAAGTAAGAGCTTCTCTCAAATTCACTCGAAGATAGTTTTAATAATGATGCACATTACTTCACCTATTTTATTCTGCTGAATTTTATTCAGACTGGGATTCTGAAACTTTAACTTACATCTACACCTTTATGTGGCACGTTCAGATGCATAAACATGTATGTAACTCATTTATAATAAAACTATACCATTACACATGTTTGTACCCATAGCCATGTCTTTGTACTTGTCTGTACTGTATTTCATATTTCTATGCATAATGGTCATCTACAACTCTTAATTTTTTATTCTACTTAGAATTTTATAGTTAACTTTTAACTTTTTTTTATACTATACTATGTTATACTGGGCACTTTACTGAGATATAAACAAAATCTCATTGCATTGCACTACTTGTGTTCTGCAATAACAATGAGCCTAATTCTATTTTATTAGTCGAGTAATCGGTTTTGGCAAATTTTAAAGAAATTATTTTCTAATTTCTGATTTCATTTCACTTACATGGCAGTAAAAAGGAAATATTTGAGACCTGAGCTATATAGCAAATTGCGTCAAGACTTATATAGCAATCACAGTTATTTACAGCCCTAAATCTAATAATAATTCTCACAGAACTTCTTTAAAAAATAATAATAATAATAAGCTTTGATAATTTGTATTCACATTTCTTAATTTCTAAATACATTTCCAGTAACATGCACTGGCTGTACAGTTTACCAGTAAGTTGTCACCGCTCAAACGCCAGTACTTTTATTGTGACTTTTAGTTTGAAAGCGACTTCCGGTACCACTCACTCTTACTGTCGCCATCTTGATAACTGTTGTGAAATTGCTAACTAATGTCGCTAAAATGACACGTACCTGCCGTCTGTCTCCCGTCTCCCTCAAAGATAAGTCTGAAGTCCAGCTCCTCACTGCAGTTTACGGCGGACATTGAGCCCCGGAGACACTAACCGTCCGCAGAGAGCTGTTAAACCGACCTGTCTGTCTCTAAAACGGACCTGTCTCACTCACTTCCATCCGACCGAAAGCAGAACTGTTTCAACTGGAGCGCCAACAACAGCGCGTCGACTATTTCCCCGCTAAAAGTTGTTAATCGACATCGACTTGATCAATAAACACGGTTTTGGACTCTGTGTGTTCGCCAAAAACGTCCCATAATGCTGTTTATTTGCTTCTTTTCGGTGTTTCTGTTCGGCTGCAACGAGTTTTACTCTCCTCCAGGTTGATCCTTGTGTTGCATTCAGGCTTCCTCGGACAGATGCATTACATATACGCTGCTAATAAACAACGCACCCTACTGTTTATTTGACGCTTTAATAGTTTTCATGTAATTTCCCCTTTCGTGTGACGTGTGTTTTACTTTTTTTCTTTCTTTTTTTTTTTTGTTTTAATTCTGTTTTAATTTTTATCTTACGTTACAATTACCGCTGGAATTGTAGACCAACTTATATAGTGTTTAAGACTGAGGATGTTTCTAAAACAGTTTGGTTTGACTGTTTATTCAATTTGTGCTCCATTAATTATTTCAGCAAAATATGTTTATAAATAATATGCGTTTGCGTGTATGTATGTGTGCATTTTTGTAGATAGATAGATAGATAGATAGATAGATAGATAGATAGATAGATAGATAGATAGATAGATAGATGGCACCATCAATATTTTTTGTTTTTGTTTTATTGGTTCATATTGTACAGCTGAAACAAGAATTGTATCATCCAACTACTTAGATGTAACCAACATTGTAAAGACTAAACATTCTAATTTACTCGGTTTACTTAATTTACTTGAAATTAAAAAATAAATTTAGGAAAAATGTTTTTTGTTTTGTTTTTTTTGTTTTTTTACTTTAATTAGCCTTTAGTTTCACATTAATACAGACAAAATAACACAAAATACGTTTGTGTTGTAAAATAGAACCTAAAAAAACATTTAACATTAAACATGGCAGAAACATTTCGAATAAAAATGTTAAAGCTTCTTTGTCGTCCGGCGAAATTGACTTTGATCTTTTAATTTCCAAGCGATCTGAATGCACCATTAGACAGCCCGCTGATGACGTCACTCGTTGGGTGTGTGTCATATCTCAGGTTCATTTCAGGAGACCAAGGGTTAAACGGCAGGAGAAAACTGCAGCCTTTTTACATTTTAATCACCTCCAACTCACAATTCATGTGATATTATGGAGGAATATGTCACGTAAATGCAGCACAAAAACTTTCTGATGTGTATCACTGCATGACATTAAACTAGTTCAACTACATCCTGCAGTAGATCACTAGTACTTCAGCCATAATAAGGAATAGTGATTCATGTAGTTTTTATTTTATTTTATTTTACACATATTTAAGACACTTTTGTATATCTGTTGCTGAAATACAATTTTGACCCATAAAAGAAATGGTATAATTCAGTTTTTACTTGACCGCTGCTTGTTTATATATTTGGTACCACCGAGTCTTAGGAATCACTTATTGCTATTAATTTTCTATGCATGTTGTTGTTTCAATACTCCGTTAACATATATTTCAATCATTTGTTCAGTCACTGTAGCCAAAGTACCAAGAGATAATCAGTGGGGATTCATCGATTCTAGGTCGATACCATTGTCATTTCCTGTTATTCGTCCATGATTGATGGCCAGGCACCAAAGACATCTTCATTATGAAAAATAAATAAATAACTGAAGTCTTTCAAATCTATCATCATCTATAAATAAGCACAAACTCAATCATACAAATTCATGACAGAATCTTTAATGTAACAAATAAATATCAGCCACTGCATCAATGAAATGAAACGTATCTGCTGACAGGAAAGAGATAATTTACAAAGAATTAAAACACAAGGGGAAAAAAGCATCTGTGTTCTGCATTTTTCAGCTGATGGTGGTTTGGAAGATTTCTGTCCTTTTCCCCAAAGTACGCTAAAGTTATTTTGCAAAACAGACAGAACTTCATCTGAACAAAACATAGGCTAAATAAAGTGGCAGGTGATACTTGCATTTTTTATATCTTTAAATCCATCCAGTGTGGATTTGTAGTTTGCACAAATACATGTACGTTTATGCTTTCAGAGTAGCTTCGTCAGCATTTAATAGGTTTCAGAACATTCATCTACCGCATCAAAGGTGTCAAACATATGGCCTGTGGTCCAAAACTGGCCCGCCGAGGGGTCTAATCCGGCCTGTGGGATGGATTTGTGAAATCCAGAAATTCCACTGAAGACATTAACCATGTCAAAATGGTTTTAGTTCAGGTTCCACATTCAGACCAATGTGATCTCAAGTGGGTTGAGCCTGTAAAATAACAACATAACCTATAAATAATGACAACTCCAAATTTTTCTCTCTGTTTTAATGTAAAAAAGTAAAATTACATGAAAATGTTTCCAATTACAAACAATCTTGTCATGAAAAATGTGAATAATCTGAAAAAAATATGAACAACCTGAAACGTCTTAAGTGCAGTTTTTAATAATATTCTGCCTGTTACTGAATGTTTTGTGTATTTGTAGATCCACTGTCATCTGTAAGTTGTAATGTACATGTGTAAATGATAATTTGAGGCACAATATTGTCAAAATTTCACTTTTTTTAATTTCAGATTGTTTGATATTTACATTTTAATGTAACTGTAGCTGTAAACATTTCATAATGTGATTTTACTTTTTTCACTGTTATTATATTACAGGTCCGGCCCACTTGAGATTACACTGTGATGAATGTGGTCCCTGAACTAAAATGAGTTCAACACCCCTGTACTACACATATCCACAGCCTAATTGTCTGATTAATAGTTTGTCTTTTTTTGTTGCATCATTGTATTATTTATTACTGTTACAATTAAACTGGCTTCATGTATTCATGATCGAGATGAAAATCCAAAAAAAAAAAAAAAAAGTTGTCTGGAAGACTTACAAGTTTTCATAAATGTAAAGGCAATATCATAGTCAGCTTTTTGGCACCACAAATCACTAAATAAAAAGTTAATGTGATCAACAGAAAGTACATGAGGAAACACAAAAAGTTTGTGTTTAAGGCACCAAGGTTAAATGTATACATTTATCTGAAATGAAGAGTGTGAAGACTCAGGACTTTCCCTGAGTGGCAGCAAATCCAACTTCAGGTACTAAGTTAAAACATGGATTTAAAACAATATACATATAAATAAAACTGAAAATCATGTTATGCAATGGGCATTTTTACTTTGGAATTACATTTGAGCTGGGGCTGCATGATACTTACAATTCAGATTGTTCTTCGATATTCAAAACACACAAAGAGCTATTGAGCAGTGTGACGATGCCTCTGAAATGGTCAACTTTAAAATAAAGGTAACCCGTTGTTTTTAGCATTCATATTGCAAGACTAGTGAACGCCTTTCAGTCTTTTGTAGTGAATCCATCAGTGCTTTACAGGAGTTTAATGTTTTGGAAATAAAAGTCATGAAAATGAGTCACTACAGTAACTCAGTTCAGGTTTTAATGCCTGCAATGGCTGGTTTTTATAGCCTGATATATAATTGCCAGAGTAACATCATGAAACACAACATCAAAGCTCTTCTTTGCCATTATGAGAAGTAAAAATGTTTTCAATTCATTATGAAACTGGAGAATTAAATTAGACTGTAGCGGGCTACCACTGTGTAGATAATTACAATGACGAAGACAAACAAACTCCATATATTGTAAATTTGAGACCGGGTTTTTTTTTTTTTTTTTTTTTATAGATCAAATGAAGGAGACTGAGCCAGTGCCAAATAAATCTAATATCATATTTTTTAAGTTAATTTGCTTCAAATGGCATTGCATGTGATGACGATCCTTAAGTGTTATCATGCAGCCTCTCTCTGAATCGTCTTTCCAAAGCCAAAATTTTTAATCATCTTTCTTAAATACACTTCCCTCATGCATGGAGGAAGGTGTCCAGTAGGTGAGATTTAGGCCCCTGTCCACACCACCGTGGCTATTTGTTGTAATTGGATATTTTCTTCCTATGTTTAAAAAAAAAAAAAAAACAAAAAACACTTGACAAAATATCTGTCCACACAAACACAAAAATGCCAAAAAAAAAAAAAAAAGACACACAAATCATTATTTTTTTGTTGGAATTTAAACTGTGACCACTGTGGAGAATACTGGACGTAGCACATGCAGAGGGTTTCATCTGACATAAAGGTGAACAGCGACAACAAGCTCACTTATAAACTTCGGTTCCCTTAAATGTTGATTGGGGTTGTGGAAGTGTATCCTTTACCTGGTGTGGATTTAGCCATAACACCAGTCTGGTCGATCTCTCAAAGGTTTCCGTGCTGACCTCCATCTGCTGCAGGTCATTCACTCATTCATACACCTGGACTCAGATGGTTCAGGTGCAGCTTCAGTACCCAAAGCAATAAGACATGAGCGAAATGAGGTGTGGCACCATAGTTCTCCAATCTCTGTCCACATGAATAGATACAAACTGGAGTTATAAAAATACCCACTTTGGAAATCATTTTTAACCGTTTCCAGTTAAAAACACCATTTACATGTGGACAAGAGGCTCAAAATATAGACAAAATACCTGATTAAAAAAATATCCACGTTAGTGTGGATGGAGTTTTTAACAGTGGAAACGAATGTATTCCAGAAATCATCTTTGTTTTTTTCATGGACTAAACAATATTCCTTCAATCCTGTATGGAAACCAAGAGGGATTATAATGACCTGAAACTCTATGGTTATAAATAAATATCTTAAATTTTACTAAGAGGCACCAAACCAGTTGATCCAGTTGAAGACCACAGTCATACTTGGTGGTTACAAGTACAAATGTAAAAAACTTGAAGAGATGAACAAAAGAAAATGTAACAGAAAGGCAGAGTCATGCAGCAGTGGGAAACATAAAATTCTGGATTAATCTGTAAAAGGTCAATGCACCGTTTGGCATTGAAAAAATAAAGGTCACCACTAAAACTCGCATCAGTTCCACTTCCAGTGTCTTTTTCTCCTCATAATTCAACTGTTTCTGGTGTTTTTTATGAGCTCTTCTGTCGTTCTGGAGGTGTGTCTGGTTTGTGATGGTTGCCGTTGGTTACCACAGCAGTCTCTGAGGTCTCCGCTTCCTGTTGGACATCAGCTACGTGACGTTTCTTGCTGATCTCCTCCTCGGCGCTGCCGTTCACCTTACGTTCCCTCTTCCTCTTGCAGACCAGACCAGAGTCTTCCTCACCGATGCGACCTTCAGGAATCCCCAGGACTCGCAGGCAAACGATGGCAGCGGCTTGTTCTGCAAATTTCTTTGACTTCTCCCTGAAAAATTAAATAAACCTCTTAGTTTTAATTTTAATTGAGAGGTCAGTATTCTGGTTTCTACAGAAGTCAAGAGCAGCCATGCTTGAAATTCTTTATTTAATGCTGTTATTTCAAGATTCTAAGTTAATTATTTCATTATCTCATGATAACAGCTATCCTCTATCCTTAGAAAAGTTATTTAAAAAGCTATTAGAGTCATTTGTTTGCGATTATTTCGTCATCTTGTGAAGTCTTCCTTTTGTTTTTTCAAGATAACAAAAGAATAACCCTCAGCATGAGTGGATTAAATAATAATTGCAAGTATAGACGTTTTAAGCTTCAGTAAGTTTCATTTTGCAGCCTTTGATATTTAAACAACCTGAATGTCCACCACCAAACATCTCAACAGAGCCTGAAGTTGCTCCTTGTGAAATTAAACACCTCGTGAACTCATGTTATTGGTTCAGTACATACATTAACTTAGAAAGTCAACACATTTTTCTTCTTTTAAATCACATTAACCTCCATATTAAGAAGACTGAAATGCTGCTTTAATGTGAATATAGCATTTAGATTAAGATATCAAGATACTTGTGCAAGTTGCAAGAACCACATGTAAACCACGATACCGCTATCGCAGTAAAATCAAGAAAAAACTTTTTTTCATTTAAAAAAAACCAACACATATCTTAATATCAGTGAGAGTGGTTTATGAGGATATGGTGTCACGATGTTCCGAAAAAGAACAAGATGGTGAACGAATAAACAATATTATCCATACTAGGTGAAAATACTTTTACAAATGTTTGATTAAAGACAGATAAATTGTTAGGCCTTAGGGATAGATGTGAATGTTGAGGAGTAATTCTGAGTGAACATTGGTACAGGGGCCTTTTACAGTAAGGATGTGGCTTCAAGAATAGAATTACAAAGAACGACGGTGCGTTTACTGACCACAGTGAAGATCTGTACTTCTTCTCTGCTACCATCACCGTCGACTGAAAGGCTCGATCCTGAGCTCGCTGCACCTGAAAACATATCACACGCAAACACTGTTCAATCCTTTTCTATCTCAACCAAGTGGAAAACAGCTCAGTTCCATTTCATATTTCATCTGTAACGAGTTGAACAGCCTTCTGTTTGTAAACCACTATTATTTATTCACTCATTTGCATTTAGTTCACCTGAGAACAATGACCTCAAAGTGTTTTGGTAACAGTTTAGAAATGACAAATTATTCATAGTCGGGGTTTAAAATCACTTGACATTCGATTCCTACACATTTTCACAAATAACATTTTGCAATTTTTCTGGGAGTGATATTAAACATGTTATTTCACTGATCATTCATAACAGTTTCTACATGAACAAGAGAGACTTGAAAGACAGCTTTGACCAAAAACTTTGCCAGTGACACAAATTTTGTTATCCCAAGCACTGCTGCCTGTTTTTTTTTTTTTTCTCCACACATTGCTGAAGTGCACTAGAGAACTAAAGAACAATTCTCAGCATGTTATACCTTTCGGAGACGACTGTTGGCAAATTATCACATTCACAAAGAGTGAATTTATGTCACTGTGACAACTTCTGACCTTGACTGTATAATGTGAAAATTAAACAGGAACCATTTTCATTCTCACTCAAACTACTTTCTAAAACCATTAAGTTAGTAAGATATGTTGTAAGGGCTGTAATCACAAAGATCCAGAATTATGCAAAAAAAAAAAAAACTTCAGCAGCAAAATAAAGGGAAGAATTAATCCTAGAATTAATTAATGCTACTGTTGCAACAATAAGGAAATACATTTTATTAAAAAAAAGAAGTAACTTTGAAACCCACCTTTCTGAACATACATGACCTGAAATTCATTCAACATTTTACTAAAGACATTCTGTGGTCCAAAAGGGAGGGGCTTGCATAGGTAAAAATTTAACTCCATGATTTTTTTCCCTGAACGGCCTAAACATTTGGACCCTTCCTGGTACTTTTTCTTACCGTCTCGTAGAAGGGTTGCTCCAGTTTCTCTTTGCGGCTCCACTCCAACAAAAACATCTTTGGAGTAATCTGAGGTGGATACTCCCTCCTAAAAAACACACAATCGCAAAACACTTACGACATATGACACATGGGATATGATAAATCTACAGCAGTTTTAGATTATATTAGATCAAATTAGATTAGATAGATCTTTATTGAGCCATTTGGCAGAGCCTTGAGGAAACTGAGGTTCCAATAACAGTAGAACACTGAATATACACACAAGCAAATAGCAATACAATAACTATATGAAAAAAAAACCAAAAAAAACCCAAAAACACATGATTAGATGAAATTCTCAATCCAATTGTAATTTTAGCACCTTGGATAAATAAATGTAAGATAATTCTTGATTTTTACATTACAATATACCATCAAACTGTAAGTCTAGTCACACATGAGCCAAAAATTAAGAGCCACCAGAATCAAATTAGACCACTTTGCCTGCGGTCTGAATGTAGCCTTAGATCTGATGATATTAACTCACCGTTCAAACTTGACAGCCATGGTGATGACGTCTCCATCCATGACTGGCTTGTCGGGCTGGCTGCCATTCTGAAGGGCGTCCCTTCTAACCTGCTGCTGTTCCTGGATCTGTTGGTAAAACTCCTGCAGCCCGTACGCGTTGCTGTAACACAAAACCACCAGTCAATCACGTCACACCTCACGGATACCCGACATCGGACACTGACGATCACACTGTGTCACATCCAAAGGTCATGAAGCTGTACCTGATCTCAGCGTTGGTCTGGGCCGCCTGCACCTGCTTCCCCAGAGGAGACTCCACCTTATCTCGCAGCATCTGACACAGACAGTACTTAGTGTTGAAAGCGTTGTTGTCGTACTTGATCGCCTGTGAAAGCACAAGACCAGAATGGGAGTTTAGCCTGGATCCGAACTACAAGAAGACGCAGAAGTCACAGCCCTGCAAGACACATTTCAGTTACTGCTTTTATGTCTATGCACCGATCCTGCGCCAATATTTCTCAACATGACAAAATTCTGAAATTAAATTAGGTTGTGCAAACACAGCGTTCCTACATGTTTCTACAAGTTAAATTTAAGACCTTTTCAAGAATACTTAGAACAGAATTTAATGCCCATTTCACAGCCATACTGGCAAAAATTCATGACTCCTAGAATTTAAGAAAACATATATATTTATTCCAATGCCTTGATTCCCATCATTCCTAGTCATTTCTCACCAGGGGCTGCAAAGTTAGCGATAACCGTTTCCTAACTACAATATAAACTGTCGAGTTGGAACTGAATAGACTAACATTACTTTCTTTGCAGCTTGGACATTTCCCAGACATATTTAAACATTTAAGGGGTGGCCATGGCTCAGGAGGAAGAGCAGGTCATCCAATAACTGCAGGGGTGGCAGTTCGAAGCCCGCTCTGTCCTAGTCATGTGCCATTGTGTCCTTGGGCAAGACACTTCACCCACCTTGCCTCCAGTGTCACTTACACTGGTGGATGAATGCGTATGAACGTTCGGTGGTGGTTGGAGGGGCCATTTGGCACAAATTGGCAGTCACGCTTCCGTCACCCTGCCCCAGGGCAGCTGTGGCTACAAATGAAGTTTACCACCACCAGAGTAACGAAACTTAAAACCTACCATACCAAATGTAATACATTTTAAAGACTTTTTTTTTAAGGTATTACATGCAGATTTGTGCAGATTCAAGGCTTTTAAAACTTTTTAAGACCCTGTGGGAACCCTGAAACGGCATGTTCCGCTTGGATAGTTGGAAATAGCTCTCATCTGGAATATTCCATAGCATTTTCTGATTAAGACATGTGGAATATGCTGATAATATTCCATTCCACTTTGGACATGTTCACCAAACGTGCACCTCATTTGGGATTTTATTGCAGTGTCAGACACAAGGCCCCTGTTTATAGTTAGTCGGAGTGGAGACAATGATGCTCTTGATAAGAAAAGGCATTTCTGATTGAAAGGAGAAACACACTTAAAACATTCTGGAAGACAATATCAACAGGTTTTGGAATATTGCCATGTTTTCCTTTTCAAGACGGTATTTAAAGGAATAAAGAAAGAGGGCTGTGCTTGCATGGTCAAAAAAGTCAGAATAGCCATGTTAGCAGCAAGAATATGGTCTCTCTTTCCAACAAGGGTTACACCACAGATACATTTTGTGTATGTTAACATATTGTGCACATAGGATATAGGAGGCAAAAGGTCAACATCCACACTCACGTATTTGAGGTATTCCTCCATGACCCTTTCAACAGGAACTGGACCCTGGCTGTTGAACACTGATGCGTTCCACATGGCTGCCCGGGCCAGCATGACTGACGAAGCCCCCGTCGCCTTCCTAAACTCCTCAATGTCGCCGTTTTTCTTCACCAGATCCAGAGAACCGCCGCTGCAATAGGGATGATCAGGTTATGACTAATGAACAATCTGTTATAGAGAAAGATTTTACAATACTTCACAACTTTGTGATATTTTAATTTTGCAGTTCTTAAATATTACAGGGTTCCTAAAAGTTAATTTAAGACTTTTTAAGACTACGGTAATTGCAACAGAAGGTAATGCCCATTTCACAACTGCTCCCCTCCACTTGTGTCAACCAGGTCGAGAATGATCCTTTCTCCAACCAGGCGTTTTTGCTTGCGAGTCATCCCTTACAGTTCCCAAAGTCAGATTTCTCAGGCAACTAACAGCTGCACGTGTGTTAGGCTGAATGTTCTGTGATTATTTCTCAGTGGAGGCTGCAGAGTTAGCGCTAACTGGTTCCTAATTTCAATATAAATTGTCAGGTTGGAAGGAATGGAACTGAGTCGACTAACATTACTTTGTTTACAGCTTGGACATTTCCCAGACACATTTAAACCCAATACAGTCAACAAGTTTATGGCAACATAACTTAAAACCTACCATATCAAATTTAATATCTTTTAATGACTTTTTTTTAAAAGGTATGAAATGCAGATTTGTAAATTCAAGACTTTTAAGACCCCACAGGAACCCAGTATTAAACTGAAGTACCACAGAAAAAAATTTCATCCCTACTGAACTAACATTTACTTACTTGGCAATGACAGGGATGGAAACCGCCTGAGAGACAGCCTGAATGTAGTCACAGTGGACCGGGTGCCTGGGACGCTCCTCCTTAAACCTGATCCAAATGATCAAAATAAGGAAAAAAAAAAGAAAAACTCAGACAGTCTGCTATTTATACCAATGAATCCTAACATGTGGATGTGAGAAAACACAGTGTTGCCATGTTGCTGATATTTGTGTAAAACAAGTGTTTGTAGAGCGGTTTACCTGCCATGCACAGCGACGGCAGCAACGCCGGTCTTCTCAATCCTCCGAACGAGACTGACAGTGTCTTCCACCTGAAACCAGTAAACTCTGCAGATTTATTACTCAAAGTCAGAACACTTATAAAAGGATAAGAATAATAGTTAAAGTACATATGATTCCCTCAACAGAGACAAACTTGTTTTCTAAAATTCAGCCAAAGCAGTTAAGCATCATAAATTAAACCATCTCATGAAAGTAACCAGGAGGAAAAGAACTTAAAAAGGAAAAAAAACAAAACATGCAAAATGCAGTGAATTCATATCTTACCGAGGGCAAGATTCTGATTTTACATGTCACAGGAATGCTGACTCCTGCCACCAGCTTCTTGAGGATCTACAGTGAAGAGAAAAAGAAAAAGTACAGAATCAGTTTCTGGATGAAAGTAGGAGGATTAAAAAAGGAACTGTAATCACGGTGTGGTTATACTCACTGCCTCAATCTTATCTGGATCTGAAAGAAGAGCAGCTCCCATCCCACCCTGGAAGGTAGTAAAAAGGTCAGAGATCAAGTAGGGGTCAAAGGTCAGAGTAGTAGAAACATAGCACTGACAGATAATATACCTTAGTAGAGTATTCCTTAGGGCAGCCCATATTTACATCAATAGCAGCCACATCCTTTTCCCTGTATGAAACACACATCATCAGTTAGTCAAATACTTTTCATTAAACTATTATCTTTCTATTTAATCTTGGTTAATTGGAGCTGGAAAGAAAAATGGGGAATAACATACAACAAACATCCCAGAGCCGAGAGTAAAACCACCCACATTGCTTTTCATGGTTCATGCATTTCACCTCCTGGAAAAATAACTAAACTATGTCTTATGCCTCTACTTCTCAGTCAAATTGTGTCAATGCTCATTTCATACCTGCTCAATCAGAATTCAGAATGTTTTCCACACTTCACAGCATGGATCATTTCTCATTTTGAAGCTTTTCATAAAACAACCTAATATGCTTCAAGTAGTATATCTAAGTATTGTTTATCTTATTGTTAATTCAGAAAAAATAATATTCTTTTCCTTCATTAGCTTCATCTTAGTTTGTCCTGAGCTACTTTGTGATTTCTGAACTCTGGGTGAGTAGCACAGAGCAACCAACACGATTTCCCTTAGGTTTAACACAATCTGAGGTGAGGCTGTGAACACTCACACAAGCTGGGCCACAGTCAGTGCTCTGTCCGGGTCAGCTGTTCCCTGAAGAGAAAAGAAGAATCACTACTCTGACTTTTAATAAGTGGTATACAGAAAAGACAAAACATACATTGCAGTGTCTATAATAAATGCATGTCCAGATGTCTCACCATCTGGAAGACAACTCTGTCCTTCTCCCGCTCACAGGTCCTGAACATTACTCGATCATCAGGAGCAACAAAATCCACCGTCTCCAGCACCTCTGACCATGTTTGTGAGGGGAAAAAGAAATAAATAAACAAACTCTTATTAATATTACTATTATTAATTATTCCAATGATGACGTGTGGGTCACTGTTTTCAGAAGTGGTAGAATGTAACAGTGTTCTCAAATGAGTAATGAGCAAAAATGCAAATTTGGGGTACTTGTATCTTGCTGGAATATTTACATTTTATACAGTACATCTACTCCTCTTCAAGAGGAAAATGTTGCTTTTTCTTTTCTTTTAAACTGTTTTGCACTACGCACCACAAGAGAGTTGTCTCTTGTTTTGTTGTACATATGTATAATGACAAAGGCATTCTATTCTATTCTTTTTTTTTCTATTCTATGTTTAATTGCACTTTATTTGTCTGACAGGTTTAGTTAATTTTCAGTTGACAGTTTTTCCATCCTCTTCCTCACTTCTGAAAACCAGATATGTCCAAATACATTAACTGTAAAGTGCTCTTTTGGGTTCAGATTCAGTTTCTTCCTTTTTAAGCTAAAATAACTCTAAAAAATGCTCTTGGATTTGCTGGAAAATGTGTTTTCACCAAACTGAAAACATGTCCGTATTTCTAAGCTTCAGAAACTTATTTAAAGAGGACAGTACCGCAATGCTACCCACATATAAATGGAAAGATTAAAACACTCAACAGTGAATAAGGTAGTTCAAATAAATTAAACCTTGATATCTACAGCAGTGAAATACAAAATATACATTAACACAGCTGTAAAATGAATGCAAAATTATCATTGGTGCTTTTACTTCTAGAGGAACATTTCCAAACTGTGCTATTTGTACTGTTACTCCAGTAAGCAGTTTGAATCCTCTCAATCTCAGTCTGGATCATTAAATGACAGCTCATATGAAGCATGTGTAAAGGAAAACCAAAGTGTCAGCTTCTTACCGTTCACCACTCTCTGACACAGGGCCATTTTAATATCAATCAGCTCCTGTAACAGACAGAGCAGAGTTTAACACATCCATTTGTTTAACCCATAAAGACCCAAACATCAACCATCAACCAAAAGCATCTACTGCTCTAAAGTGTTGATCCATTAATCCTATCAATTCATGTAAATAATCGGTGTAAAATACAGTTTGTCACTTTGTTATGGTCATCAGCTATGACCCATTTGAACGTTCAGAGGCTCCTTAGTGAACATGGAAACATCGTCAACTTCTACAACACTGATTCACCAGTGAAACCCATGGATTTTGATAAACGACAGTGGATGGAGATGCTTGGTTTATGTTCAGTTAATGATAAATTCTACTGAAACAGTCACTTTTTCATCAGGTTTTTTTTTTTCTGTTTTGATATAATAACCTTTGACTTTATTCTAAGCTTTTATGAACATCTACACGACCAGTCAATAAAACATAGGAAAACAGAGGATTTTCACTGGGGGAAAAAATGCAAAACTCAGAGGATAATATCATAATAAACGGTGATTAATCACTTAGCAAAGGTTAAATACAGAGAAAAATCATTTGGGAACTGCCACAAAAGTCAAACTGGGTCCTTATGGGTTAAACCTGATATAATCATTTTACATCAGTGTTATATCTCTGTCGTAGCCTCGGTCCTCACCTCACAGTAAACCACATCAGCTCCATAGTCCAGAGCCAGCAGCCTCATGGGCAGCGTCCCCACCCGGACCATAGGAGCCAGGGCGGTGATGTTACTGAAGCTCAGCCTGGCTGCCATCATGGCGGCTCAGTCCACCTACAAACAACACCACAAAGGAGGTAACAGTCAGGGCAGCCTCATCTGTCTGTGCTGCCTAATAATAAATGAAGTAGTCTGTTTGTGTTGTTCAAGAAACACGCCTCATCTTACAGCGTAAAAGAGGCCGAATCTCAGCTGAAAACTGGTCTATTTAACGCCACTTCCAAGCAAACGGATTTCACGCTTATATAACATTGACCAGAGAGATTTAAAACGCAAAGCTTGAATTTATTAACTCCTTTATTCGATGCGATGAACCATTAATAAACCGTAAAACACATGACACCTAACTCTAAACTTTTAATACTGCTTTTTCTTATGTAACTACTCCTACAAGACAGCATGCTATACCGCTGTGTCAAGCGGGACCACCTGCAACAAAAGTTAAGATTTTTGTAAACAGAGATTGAATATACGATTCAAACATATGCCGATATACTCACAGTACAATGCCAATTTGTTTGGTATTTTAATTGATATTCTATCGGGGAAGAGTGGTACAAAATAAAACAACAAACACTAAAATATGTTTTATTCTGCTATGCTAACACTACAGCTGCTCTGTCATTGCGTTTTAGCATCACATGAGCCAAAGTACCCATAAACACAGCAGGGAGCCTCGGATTTATATAAAACACAAAGCGTATTACGTGTACCTTCAAATACACAACTCACCGGCATTTGCTTTTTGTAAATATTGATGGCTACAGCTGTAACATGCGATCATGTGGGAACAGATCGACGCATGCGCTCTTTAAACTTCCTGTTTGGACGTCAACGTCACCTCTACGGCGTCAGTGAAAGGTCAAACAACATGTGTTCACGCCATAAGAAGCAACATGAACACATGTTGCGATAACGTGTTTCAAACTGAACCTTTTATTTAAAAAGTTAGCACGACGCTGTTGTGACATAACATAAGCAGATTCTTTATTCAAATTAAATCACATACTTGTGTAAATAAATATAGGTTTGTTACTCTAATGCAGTGAATTCTATCCCATGATATACTGATTCATGTTTTTTTTTCTAAAATTATAGAGATATTCATAATGGATGGTTTAAGTTTATAGGTCTTCTTCATCACTTACACAGAATTATAAAGTATGGTATAAAAATATTAAAATACAGAATACCTTTTTGCACAACTTTTACAATATTGCGAAAAAAAAATCATTAATCAATTACAGCTACTTTTACATAAATTGACAAGAACAGTTGTCTTTTGTATCTTTCTATGATGCTGATTTAAATTCAAATTTGAAATCAATTTAATGACAAACGAACATCAGTCCCCATCAGTTCATTCTCGATTTATTGTGCTGCTATAGTTATTTACCCTTTTTTACAAAAAGTGCTCTAAAATACATCCCAGTTAACATTCAATGTAATGATCCCATTGTAAACACTGGATGTTTTACAAATAATTTACAGAAGAAAAAGTGTCTACTTAACACAGAACAAGACATGTGAAGGCACCGGATCCTGTGCAGTGGTTCTCCTGATCTTTTCCAAGGGGAATACAACTGGATTTCACATTTTTACATGTTATTATACCTACAGCTAAACAAGTGTCTCTAAAATACAGAATACCTTTTTACACAACTTTTACAATATTGTGTAAAAAAAAAACAAAACAGTGTCTCTACTCTAAAACCATCAAAATGCTGCTGTGTAAGACACTCGTAGACTTTAGCAACAGATTACCACCATTTGAGAAAGCAGAGTCACAGAAAACAAGTAATTTCGCCCAAAAAAAGACATGTTTAAAAACAATATAATCCCAGAAGATACTTACATATTACTATCATAATACAACTAACTGAGGTGTTCATGTGTTGTTGGGATAGTTTAATATCTTAGACTTCACAAATTTTTTTGTTTAATCAGAAATTCAAGGGTGATAAAGATAAATATAGATATTTTAAGTGTTTGGTGTTAAGTAAATTAAAACTAAGTTCATTATTTAATACCATTCATAGATTCAGTCTTGCCATTATGAAAGTCATTCATTAAAGATATTAAAATAGCATTTGGAAATAAAATAGAAAATATCTTGCAATAAATTGTGCTGTAAACGGAATCAGGGTCCATTTCATAAAAACATGTGTTTGTTGTTTATCTCTTAATTCAATATATTTAGTATTTGATTGTTTCTTTAATAATTTCTTGTAATATTTTTATATTATAGCGCGCTGAGCATGGAATGTTAATAAAATAGAGTGGTATTCATCTCTGGCTTGTACACAAAATTAAGATTAATGATGCCCCATTTACATCAGCTGACAATAAGTGAAAACCACATTTTCTATGCAGTTTTTGTCAAATATCAAACTGAATCATTGTTTACTAATGAAAGCATGGGTAAAATTTTTGTATGCTGTTCAATAGGATATATATCTGTGTAAGTTCTCATTCTTCTTGATAGTTCTTCTTGGTTCAACTGGACTGGTTTAGCTCTTTTGAAAATGTTTCTTTCTCATCCAAGACTTCTTCAGTTCTAATATCTGGTGCATAACCAGTCCAGTTGACCTGAGAAGAACTACCAAGAAAAAATAGGATATATAGCATTATTTTCTGAAACATTAAGCAAATTGGAGATAACCTCTGGTTATTTCACAGTTACTGATCCTCAGATGTGTGTACACAGACTGTGTACAGACAGATAACCAATTAAAGGAACAGAGTCATCTATTGGTTTTTGACAATGAGCAAAGGAACAGTTTTATGTTGTTGGTCTTTGGGTGCCCATTTTTGTGTCACAGTTAAAAAAAAATTAAATGGCGTATCCAATTTCAAGTTTTTGGTGTCTTGACAGTTGTTTTGTGAGCAAAACGATCCTTAGATACTTTAGTGGAAGCAGGTTGTCAGGGCTATAATACATACAACCACACGGCAAAACAGCTGAATGAGTGGATGAAAATGGTGTGAATCACATGCTACAGACTTTAGTTATCGGATAGCAACTGAAATGAACACGAGAGATTTTAGGCTCATACGTTTGCTCCCCACCTCCAATTTCAGAACATTAAATGTGTGAATAGAATGAGGAGGAGAAAACGCCTGTGATCTTTATTCAGGGAAAAATAGCGTGGCAATGTTTTCGTTTTGTTACAACATGCTCTTTTTGTAACAGGTGGTTTTGCACGATTCCTGATTATGCTGCAGTAAATCATCTGATGTTGATTGATTCTTATTCAGTTTAAGCCTCTGATGGATGATGAATTTGGAAAAAAAAAAAACAAAACATAAAAAAATCATGTGTTTTTGTAAGCTGTTGTCAGACCATGTGCTTCCTGAACCACTTTAACGCCCCTTGTCTTTCACTTTACTGGCGGGATGAAAACCATTCTAACAAAACATATTCCCTCATTTGGTGTTTTGATAACAGCAGTGCAGAGTGCTATCTAACATTTTGGCCCAAATCTCTCATAGGTGTTCAGTTTTATTGAGATCTGGGACTATGAAGATATTAGGAGGAGGCATATTATGTTCCAATGGATGGCAGTGATGTCATCCAGGAGACCACTCCCATTAGGTTTTACACCAGTTTGACACCTGTCTGAACATTATTCAACACAGGCACCATCACACACATGTAACTGTCAAACAAGTGTGCTAAAGTGTGTAAAATGCAAACCTTAAGGCTAACTCTCCTCTTAAAAAACACAGTTCTATAGCAGTAGTTGTATGAGAGCTACTAATATCAATGCAACAATAAAAACATGAAAAATAAATGGCAGTTGCTTCACAGGAAAGTTCCACAGCATGCACTGCCTGACCGAAAAAAAAAAAAGGTCCCATGTGTAATATTTCATAGGACACATTCACACAGGCAGCCACACAGTACCTATGCAGAGTCACAATAATTGTCACAACATATTTCGTGTCCGTATTGATAATGGGAGTCAGACCGCTGCATTTAGACTTCTCCAGCACATGCCAGAGATTCTCAGAGTTCAGGTCTGGACCCTGTGGTGGCCAATCCATGTGGGAAAATGTGTCTCATGGTCCCTGAATCTGTCTTTCATAAAACTGATGAGCCTGATGATTCCTGGCATTGTCTCACCTTTATACTCTCTATCAAATTGATGGTTAAGAAATAAGAAGCTACTCCATCTGTTAAGGTTAACCAAAAGCATCTTCTGATCCAAAATGTTTAATAATTTTTGAACCATGATTCCTATTAATGCATTAAGATAGTTCAGGTAAAATGCAGTTTCTCAGCTTGTGATTGGAATCAGATATGACCCATATGAACATTCAGAGGCTCTATAGTGAACATGGAAACACTGCCATTTTCTGCAAATTTGATTCACCATAAAACATACTTTGACAAATGACAGCGCTTATAAATGCATCTTTTTATGTTCAGTTAATGACATCATTTGTTTCAATTTTCTTTGTTTTGACATAAATAACCTTTGAATTTAATCTGAGCATTTATGAATATTTACACGGTACGTAAATTAAATATAGGAAAATACCTGATCTTCACTGAAAAATGCAGAGGATAAAATGATAACTGGTGATAAATCATTTAGAAAAGGTTAGATTTAGAGAAATATCCACTTGGAAGTCACAACAAAAATAGTTTTAGGCTTTTTAGGGTTAATCTCTGCAGTAATTATCCAATGGAGGGCTCTCATCCATTTGCTTTGTTAAATCTAAGTGGTGTTAGTCTTAATTCCTCCAGTGGGCTCAAGTAAAGGAAATGGGATTAAAACCACAGTGTGAGTTTTATTCCAATAAACCAGATAAACTAGACTCACTTAGCAGCAGGCAAAGTGAACACAATTATTTTGTTAAAAGTAGATTGATAAACTCCAGTTTCTCCTTGGTCTCAGGGATGTAGTGATGCTTAGTGCAAAATGACTCCAGCCTATGAGGTGAGTTCATACTGACTGATGATGATGAGGGAACAGACCAAATGGAAGACCAAAGTGCTTCTCAAATAAACAGATGCAATACACAAAGCAAAAGGCACTCATAAAATATATTAAAATCTAAGATAGTGAATCAGTTAATAAACATTTAAAGTACATTTTCCCCAGTGAAGGCCTTTTCACACAAAGTCTGACAGTCTTATGTAATATAACTTAATATATTGTTGTGTTCTGATGGTGTATTGTAAACTTATTTACAACAGTGTTACTCTCTTATGGATTAGTTGTTTAACATCATATATGTGAGAATGATGCTGCTTTCCAGTAGACAATAATTTCAATAAAACAATAAAAGGAACTGCGTGATATTCTGAAGAAAGAAAAATAGTAACTATTAATATTTCTTGATCAAAAGATATTTAAGATTTAACAACAAGATTACATTTTGCATAGAGCAAATTAAGTGATATTTACAGGATGTCTGAGAAACAGGCAGCAAATTTCATTCTGTAAAGCTATTGAGATATGGTGAAAGGACTCTCATAAAGTGAGTCAGAGTATGTGTACATCATTAATGTCTGCAGATTGACTTCAAAATATAAATGTTGTATCTTGTTGTCTTTCTAAGAAGTACAGGGTGAAACACTGGTGATTTGCTGATGATCCTGCTCAGTATGTATGTGTGTGTGTGTGTGTGTGTGTGGGTGCAGGTGTGTGTGGGTGTGAGTGAGGGTGAGAGTGTGTGTGTGTGTGGGCGTGTG
>JAPQRP010000025.1:23196024-23226551 GCA_037367295.1 Apogon hyalosoma
ATATATATATATAAATGTGTGTGTGTGTGTATATATATGATTAATTTTCCAAAGTACCTAAGAACTCCATGCAAAAAAGACAAGTTGCATATGTTTCTATTTATTTAAAGTTAATTAATAATACTAACTGCTCTCAAATAAATAAATTGAAATTACTTGCACCAAATTATGTGTACAATGGGTGTTTTACTTTTTTAATGTGGGAAAACAATAGTTCTCTTTCAGACTTGATGTGAAAAGGCCTGAAGGCACAATAAACCCCTGCAACATTCAGACAAAGACAAAGAGTTCTGTCAGGTTACATATGAGGGAGCAAACGGTCCAAAATGGAAATAAATGTCAATTTCACAGTGTGAAACCACTGACATTAAGTTGTTGTACCCAATGACTTAGTAGAAAACAGAAGAAAATAAAAAGTGCACACAGCCTGCACTGAAGAACAGGCATTTCCTCTCAACTGTAGGGAAACCAAAGTCTCAGAGGGTCAAAGGTCAGACCGGAAGCTCCCAAACCAGGAACAGGTGTCTGGACTTACAGAGAATAAAAACAGGAGGTAAAAACAAAGATCCAACAAAGATATTCGGCAAAGAGTTTTAAGAATTGGCAGACAAACTGCTCCTGCCTGATGACCTGTCAGTCCATTCTGAGGGACTGGCAATCTCAATGGGGTCGAGCTGAGGAAAGACCACAAAACACAACCTCTGACCCACATATGTCGCCGTCTCTGCAGGGAAACACAACAAATATAGAATCGTATTAGCTCTTATAGCTATTAGAAAAAGAAGTTGGGTCACCACCCAGATGTATCACAACAGACAATGTTAATTAATACATGTATCTATCTACTAATGTATGAGTATTAAGATCTATTTCATCATCATCATCATCATCATAGTTTGACTTTTTTCCAGTTGTATTTAAAACCGTTACATACGATCTGAGCTGAAGAAACTGTGAGAAGCCAAGACATGTAAGAGATATTTTGTCAACAAACTGAAGCACTTTTAGCTGTTGTCCAGTAACAGGTCTGGGTCACATGAAAATAAACTCATCCACAGTCCTCATACATGGTTCAGCTCTTGATACATGGTGGCATTTTGTTGGTTTTTTTTACAAGTTATTGTCATAAATCAACACTGAATTCTCCTTATGGGTCCACATATCCACACAAACATAATTATTCACTAAATCATTTAACTTCCTTTTAATTAATTTGTACTTACCTTTTCCTGATGCAACAGCTTTTCCACTTCTATCGAGTATAAAATTATGTTTATAATATTTAAAAGTTTTTTGAATTTCCACTATTCTTACTTTATTTTTTTAATACACTAATTAAACATGCAAACAAAACAGATGAATAGAAAGACACATAATGTGATCAAGACTTCATGTAAAGACATCAAAGACATGCTTTAAAAACATACCGATGAAATCGTAGATACATTTTGGTTTTTCTTTCCAATGGACACCCAGGAAGTAGACGGGTACACCGGTGAGCATGATGACTAGACCCACACCACAAACCACCGGCTCTGAGTAAAGGCTGAAACCCAATAATAAAGCCCAGAAGAGCAGGTAACACACAGGAACCAGAAGATTCACCTGAAAAAAAACACAAGGTAATACATAGGATAAACACTCATGTATTAAACATTTTGCTGTTATTATTGCAACTATAATGTCATTCTGATTTTATGCACTTGTAAAAATGTAGACTATACTCCAAGTGAATCTAAAAGTAGAAGTAGTTGTAGTAACAGTGGAGTACTTTTTCCATTTTATGACACTGAGGGCATTCATCTGTATACTCTATTGCAAAAAAAAAAAAAACCCCAGTCACATACCAGTCAATTTTTGTTGTTATAACACAGTAATGACAAATAACAGCTTCTTACAGTCACCAATTTGAGGTAAAACGTATTAAGGACATTTTTTTGGTTCCAGAAAGATTTCTTTTACATTTCTGTCCAAATTTCTGATCTTGGTAATGACATCTAGGGAGGACATGATCTAATGTGGAAAAAAAGAAGTGTAATCAAAATTTTAGGGATGGTTAGATCAGGCCTTGTATGTTTTTTTCTTGTTTTGCCAAGAAAAGGATTTGAAACTAACATAATGCGTGACAATGACTGATTCGACACTTACTGTCAGAGAAGTCTGGTATATTTTAAATCTTACTCCTGTTAAAAAGTACTGCAATAGATTAAATATTGAATCATAAATATCAGTCATGTGGTTCAGAGGCTTCGGTATTATATGTGTGTCACTATATTGCAGATATTTGTGGTACCTTAATGGGTCGGTACAGGTTGGGTTTCGTCCAGCGGTGGTACAGAAGACCTGCAATGGTGACTCCATATGACAGATAGTTGATGAAGGAGACGTAGTTGATGAGGTTGTGTGTTTCCCCAATGCAAAGAATTACAATAGTGGCAGTGCACTGCAATATAAAGCAAGCATAACCATCAATCAGTATTAATAGTAGCTTTGGTGTATAATGTATGATAGTTTTATTAAACACTATGTGTGTGTTTTAAACAAAATAATTAAAATGCATGATGTTCCAGCTCTAGATGTTGACATAAAAAAGGAAAAAACGCCAAACTTTGACAATGCAGACTAATGTGGTCCCTCCTCTCTGTCCAAACAGAACGACTACATATAACAACAGATGATCCTGAGACCATTTCATGCTGTTTTGGAAAAGAGATGACAGTCCAGGAGAAGTCACGTCTGAGTGAGTGTGACCAGTAATTGGTCACGACAGCTGTCAATCATGTATTTGACCCTCCTACCACCATTAAAACACCTATGACTAGAGTCTGAGTCTGAGCCTTGTGGTTGATTTTCTGCTGTCCAAAAACACAACACAGACAGGAGAAGAATGGAATTCTCTGGTCTCCTCAGATCACCTGAACTATAATGTGCTGAAAGGTAATTATGACTATAATTTTCTAAACAACACCAAAAAATATCAAGCATTACAGCTTTAAAGAGAAACAAAGTGTGATTCTGAACTTGAAAATGTGATTTTAAGTGAAAATAAATCAAACATTCCTTCCAAGTATATTTCCATGAACATATTTAATGCACATTTTGACATTTTGCAACATAAAATATCAATGGAAACAACCAAATTTGGAAAAAAAAGAAAAGAAATGAGGAAATTCACAAACACGTTTTTACAGTCACTTGAGGTAATTTTTGTCTTTTACGGAAAAAAAGGAAATGGAAAAACCTGATGCAGCAACTATTTAATTCATGATTAAACAGCTGACTAATCCCCAGTGTCTCCCACAGTGTTCCCATAAAGCATGAAATCATTTCTTGTGGTAGAAATAGATGAGTAGACAGAACAAGCTCAAACACCACCTTATCTGGACAATAGTAAAAGAGTTTCTGGTTCTTTACCTCTGTTTATTAAAGTCATACTTAACATGGCCTACACTGCCATCTTCTGATGATACTATGCAGCCTAGGTTTTTCACTGTAAACCAATTTATAGAAGTGCGTGTAATATGTATTTTCTTTTTTGCCACATTTAAAAAAAAAAAAGTACTTGTCATTTTATAGAAACACAACTATTTTCTGTTCCTGTCAATTGCAAAGCATTACACTGAAAATAAAGAAAGGTGTGGCAAGATTAAATGTATCTACTATTAGAATATGAAGATAAGATAGATTTGGATCTAGTAAATGGTGGTTTTATAAAGGTGAGGTTATACATACGCAGACCAGCAGGGCAGGAATAGGTGTGCAGTTCTTGTAGTGGATCATGGCGAGCAGGCTGGGCAGGTGACCCTCTCTGGCTCCAGAGAAACACAATCTGGAAAAAAAAAAACAAAAACATCAGAGGCGCTGTTAGAAAACATGTTTGAACACTCAGAATGTGAGATGTGCTGGAGCTCACCTGGAGGAGGTGAACAGGTAGCCGTTGATTCCTCCGAAGGTGGACAGAGCCACAGAGATAGGCATGATGACGGAGAACATCCCCAAGAGCTTCTCTCCAAACGTCTAAACAGAATAAGGCACCATATTATATATTAACTCTTCAAAATATATTACATTTTCACATCACTGTGTCGTAAAACCTGCATGTAGTGTGTGAATGCAATGTTTAATACATTTGTCAGCATTTCATGTTATTATATATACTATGGTGGTTATTACAAGGTATGCAATTTCTCTATAATGTACATGTAACAAAAGAATGTAACAACCAAAATCTGTATACCCCCCTGAGACCCAGGGAAGTAACTGCTTTGGCTTTTTTACAATAAATAGTCGCCATGATTGGAAACAGCATTAAGCAACAGTATTTTCAGATTTTTTTTTTTTTTTTTATGGAATGGCCTTTGTATTGGACTGTGTTTTTTTTTTTTACTTCTTCTTTTTTTGTTAAACTCGTCCCCTACGGATGACAAAAATGCATTGGGTCACAGGAGGATATGTGTCACATTTTTATAATTAAACCACATTAAATGTCCTAAAATTAATTCAGACTCTGGCCTTAGTCTGAGTAGAAGTAATAGGATCCATTTTTCATATTTTTATAATAACTACACACAAACTGAAAGAGTTCACTACTGCGATGGTCCTTTGACGGGGCTCACCAAAAAGACAATTTAAAAGCTTCAGCTGATTCATAAACTTGTAATAATCACCAAAATACATTATTACAAAATGCAAGTTATATTAATGAAATTAAAATATGTGACATTGTGTAGATTTATTACATAATGTTTTGCTTTTACCTATTTTACCTTTTATCCTTTACCTAAATCATTTCTCTAAATCTGCTGCAGGTTCTGTTCTGGTGCAAAACATATTTCACCACTAGCACATATTTCACCCTAAAGGACAGACAATACTCTTAAAGTGGATCTGAGTTTTTTCTGATTTCTCCCCTTGCCTTTGGACTCTTTTTGTTTTAATGATCCTGAGCTGGATATTAATTCAGATCCCCCAACTCTAAGCTAAGGCGTGAATGTGACAGCAGACTGTTATTGACGCTCTTTGTTTTTTGCTACTTTACTCACTACAGCCACAGCATTGGATGAGAGCAGCTCCTCAGGAGACATGGAGGAGAAGTAGGCGATGTTGGTGAGCGTGTACACAAAGGTCACCAATGGGATGGAGATATAGATGGCACGAGGTAGATTCCTGAACGAGGCGGCGCACCATGCACAGATGATACAGTCAAAACCAAAAACATCAATGAGCCATGCATGGAAGATGAGAAAACAAAAACAAGCATTAAACATCCAATTTCACATTGAACCAGCCAAAATATATGCCTTACACTTATATTTTATAAGAGTTTAAGCTGTTTGCTAAAAGAAGATATAAATGATACACTTGCATGAGTCAGGAAAACCTCTGGGTGCTCAATATAATAGATGACAAAAAGGAAATTACCAACTGGCTAGGCAACAAAAAACATTAAAGTAAATATAAAAGCAAATGATTCCACATTTCTAAATGACTTATTATTTTTATCTGTTTTCTTTTTTAATAGATTTCTGAGTTATCTCAAAAGCAGTCTGACTGTTACCCATAGAGGTGGAATTATTTTGTTTTCAGACACATTCCTCTTTTTATTCCTGTTTCTATACATCACTAATCACCTTTGACCAGGTATAATGATTACACACTGAGTCCCAGTTACACTTTATGTATCAAGAGAAGAGGTAAAATACTTTATTCCAACTTTATAGGCAACAGTGTATTTAGCAGAACACTGTGACAGTAGAAAAAGCAATTTGCCATAAAGTAGAGCCTGATGAATTTTCTTGCATGTACTTATGAAACAAGCATCGGGCCGATGGCATATGAAAGATTTACTTAAAAAATTATGCTGTACTTGAAAGCATGATATTAAAATTGTATAAATTAAGGGTTGATGTTCAAAAACAATGCAGTCACAGTTTCTATTTCAAGAATAAAATCTCCAAAGGTTGTACTGAAGAGCTGTTATATTGAGGTTCTACTGAAAATCACAGCTGGTTTAATAATTATTACCAAAGCTATGTACATTAAATGAAAATAAATAAGATGGAACAAAATAAAAAGATTAGGATGAGGAATGGGTCCTGATAACAATGCATATGTATTAACTAATAAAATCTAACTGTCCTGATATTTTCCATTCACTTTAATGTGTGGGCAAGTAGAACAAATAAAAGCAGCAATATTTGAACCAGGAGATGTAGGTAAAGAAAAGATAAAAAAGGAAATATTCACCGTCTGGGTTCAACTACTTCCTCTGTGACGTAGTTGAGGAAGTTCCAGCCGCTGAAGGCAAAGGAGGCCTGAAGGAAGGCCAGGGCGATCTGTCCGACTGACGGCGTCCTGTCCAGGGAAAAGGCCACCTGAGGAGTCAGCGCCTCATAGTTCCCTGAAAGACAAGTCCATCTTTGAGTTACTGTGTCTTATTTTATATTTACTAAAGGCTGACGGGTTAGAGTCAGGGTTTTTTTGAGGTTATTAGGAGCTTCGGTTGTAGTATGAAGACGAGGTTATTTGACTAAAAATTGCATTTCTGCATAATTTTCAACTATAATGTTATGTAATTTAACATAATGTAATGTATGTTTTTGTTTATTTTTCAAGCTATCGCCATCAAAGTTGCAGTATGTTGTCGTTTCTAGGTAATTTAAGTCAATTAAGTTGAATGTGATCCCATCTGAATATTTCTTTTATTTGAGTAGGAGCTGGAGCAGGCAGTTATTTACATAGAGGTAATTTTGTATCGCTGTTAACTGGTTTGTTAAATATATACTAGTTGTGCTGACAAGAAGACGTCTACCCTAAAATAGCAGAAGTTGGGAGCACCAGAACTTAATTCATATAAAATGAATGTAGAGGGCATCAAAACTAAATAGAATGACCTAGAATGCATTTTCAAATTTTTTTCTACACATATATAATGATAAAAGTGGTCCAAAATAATGCTATATTAGATATATCTTACAAGAAAACCTAATGTTTTGAAGCATGTAGGGAAAAATTTGAGGCACCAATTAGCTTCTATAGTAGGGACTCTGAAAACCAGGGGAAACCCTATAAATGACTTATAAATAGGTTATTACTTAGATTGTTTAGAATTTAGGAGCAAAATCTCTTAATGTGAGTATTTTATCAGTAATTTGATGATGGTTTTGTCTTAGTAACTTATTTGCTTATTAACTTATTATTGTTTATTAACGTATTTGCTGCTGATGGAGACTCTCAGGCTCAGAATGCCCAATGTGACAGCATATTTCATGACTGATTAAGTGTTCACAACCTTATTAAAATCCTAATTAATTATCAGACATATATCCTTCCTAATGCTGCTGTTATTGGAAAGTTTCACATGTCCGATGTATAAACAGGATGCTCCATTTGAAGAGTCGATGGAGCACGCAGTAATTTACTTTTTACCGTTGTTAGTTGTTTTCTTATTGCTTTTAATTATATCACTGTCACAGTGTCTTGAGTGTGTAACGTGTATAAAAACATGGCTGTAAGGGTTACCATTGAAGATCTGGACCAGGCCAACGACGATGATGAGGCCCAGAGCCATCAGCTTCCCCACGGTGAAGACGTCCTGGATCCTGGTGGCCATACGAACACTGGAGCAGTTCACCCAGGTCAGCAGTACTGAGCACCAAAGAACATTAACCCTTTAACCCCTGAGACATTATTCCAGGTAAACGTGCTGCTGTGAATTTGCATCTGTTCAAGTGTCATAAAAGCTGCTGTGAGTATGTGTTTGTGTTCCTTTTCTTCAGTGGTTTTGCTTTACTGTGTGTTTTAGGATAAAAATAGGGTGGAATAACAGAAAAAGACAAAGAGAGGAATTGAAGTTTTACAGGTTTCTACTAAATAAGACACTCAGAATGTACATGAATAAGAGATTTAGGATGTTGAACATGAACTGTGAACTGGAACACACTGAAGAACAAGTATTTGAATTCTGGCCCAGTAGTTTTTGTTTTGGGCTCTTTTTTTTTTTTTTAAGTCAGTCCAGCTGCTTTTTGACACTTTGTTAAACTCCAAAAAGCAGTTACACGGTCAAAACCTGATAAAAACATAGTAAAAAAAAAAATAAGGAAAATCACAACAACACAGCAAACAACAGTAAAAACAAAAGAATGACAAGGAAAATGGTGTAAAATTAAAAAAAAAAGACCAAAACGTCTATTTTTATAGCGAGTCGGTCTCACTCACTGCTCTGTGTTTTGCCCCCCATTCCACAGGTGGGGAGGGGTGCACTGAGCATGCTCAGATGTCTATGGAAAGCGCAAAATTTCTTCTATCAGCATGTTTTGAAATCTTTCTTATTGAACAAACGGTTACATTTTGATGAATATCTAAAATAAATCATACATTCAGAATGCTTGTCACAGACACGTTAAGCTTTGAAGGGTTAATCAGCACAAAAAATATTATCTATAAAAAGTTGTATATATCTAATTAGTAAATAGAAATAATCTGCTATTCAAAAGTAAAACATTGCACTCCACAAGTTTCATTTTCTTACAACTACTTTTGATTCTTTGTAGAATTAATATAGTTTTATCATTTAGAGACGTTTTAGGTTCCAGCATCACTTTTTTGCAGCAGATCTGGGAGGGTCTAGGTGAGTTTAGTACAGAATCAAATGTTTTGAAGTAATACACTGCAAATGTTATTATCATCCATCACACGCCCACGTGGCTCCATCCTTTCATGGACTCGGACGCAGCAGCCGGTCGCCATGGGAAGCCGGAATGTGGGAAACGGGTGAATGAAGATGGGCGTGATTGTTTCAGCTCATCCATCATTGTCACCAGCTTTGCCCCGCTCTCTCTCATGGTGGCCTCACTCTCCAAAACAAAGCGGAGCTGTCAGCCCGACGAAACAAACCACTTCCGTTGCGAAGGACAAACAAAACGTGGCAAGGTACCCCCCCTCCACCCCTTAAAGGAGGCTGGACAGAGCTCACGTTTCAGTATCCAGCACCAAAAACAAGCGTGAATGATGGCATCAGAGGCAAGGAATCACACGCTTAAGTTCCAAGGTTTCACCTCGTCTCCAGAACACTATTTTATCGGACAATGAGGCCGTGTGGATTAATGGGAGTGAGTGCAGGTACTCTCAGGCAAGACACCAAAGTAATTAGGCAGCCTGACAGGTCCACACTGGGTAATGAAATGTCCCCTCTGGGCTGTACTCCGAGGTCCAGTGTGAATGAAGTCTGCCTGGCTGCCATGGCAGGTCTGGAGCGCCAATCCTCAGGCTGCATTTCTTTTTTGTGGAATACATCTTTAATACATCTACCTAAATTTTTCAGAGGCAAAGATGCTCTCTGCTCCTTTCAGATCACGTCAGAGCCCCTGTTGGTGCATTTCGTGTGTCACAGAGCAAACTGAGACAGAGACGCAAACATATTCAGCAGCTTTCACAAGCCAATACAAACTGACAGGAGGCCAGGAGTGTGCCCGAGAAAGGGTAACGAATGTACAAACACATCTTTCGCTTTGCACTGTTCTTATTCTGCAACACCCTCCCTCTGCAGTTCTGTCCAAATGAAAAGAATAAACATAAAAGACAGATGACCTGGTGCTATTTCATGCTGCTATAGAAGAATGAAGCCAAAATACTATGGTTATGGAAGCTGCCATGTTGGTTCTGCATCAAGCCACAGACTAGAGCAATAAGTTACACTACACTACTAAGCAGTTGCGATTAACCAAACTCTCACAAAACTTTTGCTTGATGGCTAGATTTCCCACATTCCGTGAACAGAATCAACAGGTCAGAAGAAGAAGGAAGAAGAAAGAAGAAGAAGAAGAAGAAGAAGGAGGAGGAGGAGGAGCTCCATCTAGGAATAATAATCAATATGTATGTTCTGTTTATAAAACAGTCTCTACGTTTACTTTACATTCACTATAAGTCCTTATTGTTTTCACACTAATTTGTTTGAGAATCTAGAGAGTAGCCTTCACAAACATTTGTCTTTTTAGGAGAAGTGGTGGATCACCCATATTCATGACCAGCTTTTGTTTTCCAGAAACCAAACATTCCTCCTCATCCCGTCTCCTAGCCTGCTCGCCTCTTGCCTCCAGGGATGCCATGCATTTTTTACTACAGCTCTACAAAAGGTTTTAAAGAGCCTTCCGCCTGGAGTTACATAACAGAAATGTTACATGTGACCACAGCCTCCGCGATGCATGTGCAGAAAGAAAGAGCTTCTTCACTACTGACCGTCATCAGCCACAAGAAGGACATGAGTGATGGCAGACATAGAGCAGAGAGGATCCAACAACAGCAGCAGGATAACCGCAAGAAAACATGTCATCCTTAATGAATGATGCAAACGCACTTTAGCTTTGTCAGCACAACAGTAATGCAGTGACCCAAGGCACATCAAACAGAAACCGAGAACGACAAATATCATTAAATCTGTAAGAACTGTTGTGTTTTGTTACCTTATTATGAGCTTTATTTGAGCCATTTGAGTCATTTCTGTAGATATAAACGTCATGATACATAAAATAGAAGTGAGTTTCTATTACAGAGTCTGCCATGTCATACCATATTTCTACTATAGTTTAGAACATTTTTTTATTTCTTCTTCTTACCAATTTAATGTGGGTCTTATCTTATGGTGAAAAAAGCTGGTTCTGTATTTGAAGAAAAACTGGACACACTGGGGACTGTGGTGGAGTGATGCACACTGAGGAAGGTGGAGGACATCTTGTAAAATCCAGATTGTTCTCTACACCTCATTTTGGCAAATCAGAGTAGCAGCTGCAGTGGGCGTCTGACCTCATTAAAATGCACGACTGACAGGTATAGAAGATCCTTCATGACAACTGCCATCAGAGATTAGCGTACAACACCTCAGTCTCATGAATCTTTCTTTCTTATATTATTTTATTTATTGAGCTGATTCAGTTTCTTAAATTTCCCTAAAATTCCCTGGGGATCAATAAAGTTCATCTGCATCTGAAGGTGCATTGATGTTATCTTTTATGCTTATGTTCACACTCAAAGCAAAAGTGGCATCAGTTTTGACTCAGATCTGCTTTTTTTATTATTTTTTTCCACTACAGTGTGAACAGCACAAATCACACGGAATCTGATCTTGTCCAAATTTGATCATTAACCCATAAAGACCCAGTGCTTCTTTTGTGTCAGTTCCTAAAAGATTTTTCTCCATATTTAATGTTTCTTAAATGATTTATCACCATTAATTGTAATGTAATCTTCTTTATTTGATGTTTTTTCAGCAAAAATCAGGTATTTTCCTATATTTAATTTACTCATCATGTAGATGTTCATAAAAGTTCAGATTAAAGTTGAGGGTTATTATATCAAAAACAGAGAAAACTGAAGAAAAAGTTACTCTTTCAGAAAAATATATCATTAACTAAACATAAACCAAGTGTGTCCATCCACTGTTATTTATGAAACTCCATAGGTTTTACTGGTGATTTAATGTTGTAGAAAATGATGGTGTTTCCACGTTCACTATGGAGCGTCTGAGCATCCAAATGGGTCATATCTGATGACCATGAAAAGAGGACAAATTGTATTTTACACCAGTTATTTACATGTATCGATAAGATTAGAGGATCAACAGGTATTAAATATTATAGATTAGTAGATGATTTTGGTTGCCAGTGGATTCTTGGGTCTTTATGGGTTAATCAAATACAGATCTAATCTTTTTCAATGTCATCTCATTCTCAACAGTCAATTCAGAATTGATGTTAGTTGAACATCATGTTAAATGGAGATTCATCACAATTCTGCACTGGAGGGAGTCGCTCACATGCTATAAGGTAGTTCATTTGTAATATATACAAGAATGCACCTGTAAAATGAATTCAAAACACCATTTATGCTGCAGATAAGGTAAGGTCTTGAATGCTTTTACTGAAGGGAATTATCTGAACACTTTTAACTGCACTGCCTTGTGTATGGGACTCACTTCACAACTATGACCATTTCACAATGGAAACTGATATAATGTGAAATGCCAAACAGATTAGATCAGAGACACATCAGAATTTAGCACTAAGGCTGGCTAATAAATATCAAGATATCTCAAGATAACAAACAATAAATATTTTATCACAGGGGGGAGAAGTTATTTCCTTTTATTAGTTATGTTCATCAGAGATCAGGATTGTCATACCAGACTAGACTAGACTAGAAAACTGCAACAACTGGTTCAAGCTGAAAATGAGAACATCCACAAATCCTCTGTATTATGTCTTTTGCCAGACCAGTCCTTGTCATTTAAGCTGGTTATAGTGTTTGTAGTTGTTTGGGGACATCTTCTGCATCATCACATAGAGTACAGACAGACAGGAAATACACAGCAGAGAGAGGATGACATGAAGCAGTGGGTACAAGCTTGAACTTGGGGCATAAAGTTATGACCTTAAAACATGCAACACACTCTGCCAGACGAGCAAGCAGTTCCATAACTTCCACAGCTTCTAAAAGTAAACCTTGTTTTACTCAACTATGCTCTCCTCTTGTATGTCATCTTAATCTCCTCTGTGATTAAGACATGGGGCAAATCTGATCAACATATGGGACAAATGTGTTAAATGAATGTTGAGGAAGTTACTTACAGAGACAAGTGGCAGACAACATCCGTGTTGCCATGTATGGAGGGACACAGTTTGGGAAAACAGGCTGCAGGACGTAGCTGGAGAAGGTGAGGGCGATGACAGCCAGCGTGGTTGGGTACATGATGAGGACAGCGCTCCACAACAGGAGGAACCTAGAGGACAGGGGCAGAGTATCCAGTTTATTTAGCTGGTCCAGCTGCCCACTGGACTCCATCGAGGAGGTGGTGGACAAAAGAATGTTGGCCCACCTGACATCCACCATGACCAACCCCTCTCACCCCCTGCATCAAACTGTAGAGGCCCCGAGTAGCTCCTTCAGCACCAGTGATAACCCAGGTCATTCCTCCCCACAGCCATCAGACTTTATAACAGTTCCTAGTATCAGTAACCCCATTTTCCCATCCTATTTTTTTGTGTGGTCATTCATATTACACATTAAATGTGACTTCTATCAGTTTTGAGTATGAACTGAATGTGACCCTGAAGTGACCCGCATGCGCAAAAGAGGTCCTGACATAATACATGACCTCACAGGCACTCACTGTGTTTACGGAAGTAAATATATTTTTCCCGCCAGACCTCATCCTTGGATGCAAAATTGTGACGTTTGTCACATTTCAATGACATAAAGATTGGATAAATTTGACCTGGCCGTTCAGACTGAAGTCACATTGCAAAATATCAGATACGCATCGGATTTAGGGCCACATATGAAAGTGGCCTGGGTCAGATTTGAAAAAATCAGATTTGTGCTGTTCAAACTGTCTTTAATAGATTGGATACAGGTCACATATGGGCAAAAACATCAGATTTACCTGCAGTCTGAACGTAGCCTTACATATCACCAAAAAATTGCATTTTACCCATCACATAGTCCTTGAAAGACCCAAAACAATTAACCAGTAAAATGCACAAAAGTACAAAAACAATGGCAACTGCTGCACAATGTCAAACCGTTTCATTCATAAGTTGATGTGTGAGGAAGTAAAGAAGACAAGAAGAAGAAAAGAACCAGGAGTTGTGGGATAGTGACACTTGGCTTCACTGAAGATTCAAGTCACATCCAAACTGTCAGGATGTGAAGGACTACACCTCAGTGTCTCCTCTGACTACCTCCATTACAACTGTTGAAGTCTGTATTCACCAAGTGACTCACCAGCACAGAACTGTGACAAATGAGTCAAGAGCAGAAATACCGTGATACTGATGATATGCCCTAGAACAGAATAGATGATGCCTGAGCATAAAGTTTGTGCATTCACAGAACAGATGTGATGTTGAGCAAGTCTCTTCAGCAACACTGGTGGCATTTTTATATCAATCCTGAAAAACCAGTCTGTGAAGTTGATGAACAGTATGTGCAGTCACCATCTTTGGTTTATGTAGGTGACTATGACCATGTGAGCAGTTCTTTTGCTTCTTCTTAGATGAGTAATATGTTATATTTACCAGTAGCTTCCTTCTGTTGTTGTACAAAACTAAATAATACCACTATGTTGTAAATATACTCAAAGAAACATACATGCAACCAATAATTTCCTTGACTTTAGATGGAGGTAGATTCGTGTTTCTGTCATTGATTGATTTGAAGTTAGTAGGGGTGGAGTGGATCTGATTTTAGTGTTAATACAAACAGTTCTATTATCAGACTGAGTATGAATTAGTCCTACACGAAAAAGGAATACACAATTAATACACAATTAAATGAAAATATGCTTTCAGTTCTGTAGGGAAGTTCATAATGAATTTTTTTTTCAAAGCTGTCTTTAATATCTACCTTTTTCTTTTCTTAGTCTTTAGGTCCCTCCCCTCTTTTGTTGCTCTTATCGCTCTAATGAGTTACTACTTTTACGATTTTTTTATGTGATGTGTCTTTTCTCTTTTCAACCCATTATCCCACTTTTATTGGGACTGGCTAACGGCCACTGACTTGTTTTCTTTTCTTTTTAATTATTGTCTTAGTTAATTATTTCTACTGTAATTCTATATTTACTTCTATTCTTGCCTTTATCTCGCAACACCTTTGTAGGAGTAATAATAAATGAAAAACTGAAGGGGGAGAGTAAATAGCATAATTATTCATAGGTCATTTATGAAGAACATCAAAACCTCTTTTGACCTGTTTTACAGTCGTTATTGTTAGTATTTTACAGCACTTCCAAAATAGAGGGCTATAATATTGAGTGTGTGTAGTGTAGGTCAGGATGGCTGAGGGGTCTAAGGTGGTCTAAGGGTTCAGGGTGCAGTCTCCCATGGAGGCGTGGGTTCAAATGGTTCTCAGCTGTAGGAGGTTCTTTGTTTGGGACCACATGGAAATGTTAGAAATCACACATAAAAATAACATTTGTGCCAGTTTTACATATTCTTTTGTCCAGGGGTCACCAACCACCTGCTCCTCGAAATCTACTATCCTGCATGTTTTAGATGTATCCCTCTTCCACCTGATTCACATGATAAGCCTATCATCAAGCTCTGCAGAAGCCTCATAATGACCATTAGGTGAGCTGGAAGGGGGGAAACATCTAAAACATGCAGGATAGTAGATATCGAAGACTAAGGACCCCTGATATAGTCCTTGACAAATATTTCCACTTAGTGAAAAGAAAAAAAAGAAACAGTTAACCAGTAAAGTACATTAGAGAGTCTTTTCTCACCCCATAAGACCTCCGAATATCTCTGTAACATAGGAATAATCTCCTCCAGATTTGGGGATGGTGACCCCCAGTTCGGCATAGCAGAGGGAGCCCAGGGCAGCGATGCATCCTCCCAGGACCCAGACCACCAACGCCAAACCCACTGAGCCTGAGTGCTCCAGGACGCCCTTAGGAGAGATAAAGATCCCAGAACCAATGATGTTTCCTGCAGTGAGAGGAAAGAAGGTGAGGAGTTAGGGATTCTCCGGCAAGTCAGATTTAGGACCATGTAACGTGTGATTGTCTAGTAATGCCACTTGGAAATGGAGTTAAAAGTAAGTTCATAATGACAAAAACTACAGAAAAAAACTTGAGGGATACTATGTAACTTTATAAGTAAAATAGAATATCAAGACACGTGAGTAATAACTTAACCATTAAAATATTAATATCTAGCTTATATCTAGCCCTGTGATGAACTGGTGACATGTCCAGGGTGTACCCCGCCTTCACCCATAAGTAGCTGGGATAGGCTCCAGCGACCCCCGTGACCCAAGTGAGGATAAAACGGGTTCAGAAAATGAATGAATATTAATATCTGACATTGTTTATCTTTTATAAAAACCAGTGCAGTTTCTATTAAAGTTATTGTTAAGTTGGTTCTCCTATTCTAATCTTCATGATGTAAAATGTAAGAGGCATTTGTTCAGTTATTCCAAAAAAAAAAACATAACCAATCAAGTTGAGACTTAACCCATAAAGACCCAGTGCTACTTTTATGACAGTTCCCAAATTATTTTTTCTCTCCATTTAACCTTTCTTAAGTGATTTATCAGCATTTATTAAAATATTATCTTCTGTATTTTGTGTTTTGTTTTTTTTTTCTCCAATGGAAATCATGTATTTTCCTGTATTTAATTTACTGATCATGGAGATTTTCATTAAAGCTCAGATGAAAGTTGAGGGTTATCATATCAAAAACTGAAAAAAAACCAAAAAAAAACAAAAACAAAGTGACTTTTTCAGCAAATATATCAACAACTGATCACCGTCATTGATCAACCATCCACTGTCATTGATCCAACTCCATGGGTTTTACTGGTGAATCAATGTTGTAGAAGATGACGGTGTTTCCACGTTCACTACGGAGCCTCTGAACGTCCAAAAAGCATTATATCTGATGACCATGAAAAGATGACAAACTGTATTTTACACCAGTTAGTTACATGTATTAATAGAATTAGTGGATCAACAGGTAAACATTTTAGATCAGTAGATGGTTTTGGTTGACAGTGGATGTTTGGGTCTTTATGGGTTAATGCTGCAGGAACATGAATCCAAACCAAGTGGAAAAACAACTGCAATGACTACTTTTACTTTTGGCACATTTTACTGTTTACTTAAGGTTTTGAGTTCATAATAAGAGCATTTGTATTTTTTCCAGAGTGGTATTAGCACTTTTATTAAATTAAAAAAAAAAAAAAAAAGAATATTAGTAACCTTTCTCTCTTTTACCTATAGAATCCAGAACATGTCCAAACATCACACATGCTTTAAACGTGTGACTTATTTGTAAGAGTTTTCACATCGTTTAGAGCATCCCCAACTTTTCCACCAGTGACCCATTGAGACTCTTGAGCCACCTCAGTCACACCATTCACCACTTTTCCCCTCTGAGTTTATACAGAGGGCATTAAAACACAAAGAGCTCTATCACAGAGTGAGTTAGAGAAGGAGGTAAAGCCCATCACTCAGCCCGGGACAATCCCTCCTGCCCAGAGCCTCAGTATGCAGTGTAGAGTACCAGCAGATCCGACACATTCAGACGACAGCACTACCAGTAGCACGGCAGAAGGCAGCCAAGTGGCACAGACAGCCATTACATAACCCGACATAAATTATCCACTCCGTGCTGCAGAGGTGGGAAGTGACCGACTCACCTCCCGCATCTGCTTTTATTCCTGCAGTGACGAGGAGGATTAAAGACTCTGCTCCACAGTCTATGAAAAGCTCTGTTCACAACTTCTGATGCTGAGGCAGGTCCAGTGTGCTGAGCAGCCAGCCTGTTCTCTGTTTTTTCTCTCTGAATGGAAAGGTGTTTCAGCATTCTGCACACAGGACTTTTCTCCTGTTCTGCAGACGGATTTTTACAATAATGCCACCACTGAGCAAAGATCTAGTCCGTCAAAACTTTAACAAAACACAGAGCAGGAAACAGGGCTCACTGTGTCATTCACTGTGGAAATACTTCACATTTTTCTTATCTTTATTATCTACTACACTATATTTCAGAGGAAAACATACTTTTTTTTTTTTTTTTTTTTACTGCACATCAACCTGCATGTAGGGAAAAATACATTCAGATCCTCCTCTACCATAGAGTGGAAATACTTCACTAAAAGGAAGTTCTGCATTCAACACCTTACCTAAACAAAAGCAGACGTGTATTATCAGCAAAATCCACTTGGTATGAAGAGTAAAAATAGTCACTGTGCAGTAACTTGATCCCTGTTAGTGATTTACTATTCTATATGATGTTTTTTATTCATATTTCTACTGACTAATGCATGTCTTGTATTTTATTGCTGCTGATGTTTAAGGTTCAGCTCATTTTGATTATTTTAACCCTTTGTTATGGAAAAGCCCAACTGTGGACTGGAGTTGAGAATTAGCACTAGCTATAAACTCTGTATGCATCACATCAGCTGCAAGGTTGTAACTATGTTTGACTGCATTGTCCCTGTCAAATAAATAAATAAATAAATCTAACAAGTGCAATCTATCCAGCACTGCTTTTTGCACTTCACAACATTCAAATTTCTGTAACTTTTGAACCGTTTGCGTTATCCACAAAATTCAAATACCATCAGAAAGCTGAGATCTTGAGCTTTCTGATAGTATACAACACTTTACAGCATCATTGTGGGACTCTATTACAAGCAGAAAGGAACTGTTTCAGAGACTTCCACACAGGCTAAAAAAACACCTGGAAATAACAAAAAATATGAAGCTATAATATGGATACTGACCAAAAAGCATGTTTGAGCAGATATAAACTCATTTGAAAGTTTATTTCTGCAATTTCAAAAAGTTTTGTTTTGGACATTTACAATTGTTTCTGATAATAAATATGCTAAGCATTTATTATTTATAATAATGATAATTAATGGCCAGATACTGAAAGTTATGTTCGTCCTGAAAACAAAGGTGCAAAAGAATTGACAAAAAAGACCTTTTCCAAGACTTTTATTGCAAAGAAAAGTTGAAGACACCTAAATGGCCTGTTATAATGGTAGTCTTAAAAGGGTTAAAACTACTCTGTACTGCTATGTAGTCTTATTTTATATGCTTCTAATTTACAAAGTGTTCTGGTTTGCTTGGATTGGAAATGTATTCTATGACTATAGTAAAATTTCCTGCCATTCACCTATAGGTCATTACACAGTTTTTGGAGATCATATGTTTGTAGTTGCTGTCCTGTAAGAACTAGTAAACTTTTCATGAGCAAATAAATCTGCTTTTAGATTTGTGATGGTGCACTTTTCAGCAAATCCATGAGGGAATAAAACATTTTATTTAGTTTAAGAAGCAAGAAATTTGTATTTGAATACTTCCATTTTATGCAAGTGTTTTAAAAGATTCATGCTTGGACTTGTTGTGTCTTTATCGAGTAGATTAAGTCAGTAGAGACAGGAAATGCAGGGAGAGAGAAAATGGGAATAATCAGAACCAAACCAGGACATGTGATCCTCCAGCTGAGCCTCTGGGACACCCATCATTACAGCGTATTTTCATGACTTTGAAGGGATCTTGATTATTTCTACAACATCAAGATTTCAATTTAACCCATAAAAGCCCAAACAGCCACCGGCGACCAAAATCATCAACTGATCTAAACTGGTTAATACCAGTTAATCCACTAAACCTATCAATCCATGTAAATAATTGGTGGAAAATACCGTTTGTCATCCTTTCATGGTCATCAAATATGACCCATTTGGACATTCAGAGGCTCTCTGGTGAATATGGAAACACATCTACAACACTGATTCACCAATAAAACCAATGGAGTTTGACTAATGTCCCTTTATCGTCAGTTTTCTCTGTTTCTGATATAATAACCCTCAACTTTAATCTGAGCTTTAATGAACATCTACCTAATCAGTCAATTAAATATAGGAAAATGCACAATTTACACTGAAAAAATGCAAAATAAGGAGGATGATTTTACAATTAACAGTGATAAATTACTTAAGAAAGTTTAAATATAGAGAAAAATTAATTTGGGAACTGACATAAAAGTAGCACTGGGTCTTTATGGGTTAAATGGGTGGGTCATTCTGGTGTGCATTATGTTAACGCACACCAGAATGGCCAAAGCCAGCCAAAACTCCAAGAAGTGGTACCCCTTCAGGATCAGTAAGTCAAAAGCATTTGTTCAGTGGCTGCTTCTTAATCTATGGAAGGGCATACTTACATTTTCAATCAATGCTTCTCAATTTTGGCTTACTTTTTGTTAAATAAATAAATAAATAAATAAGGGGGAAAAAAAGTTGTGTTTTGTTTTACATTTGAACTTAGATTTAAATAATTTTAGAACCTGGTGAGGACCAGATAGCTTTTTATTATGTTCTAATACACAGTCCACATACAACACCAGTGTTAAAGGCAGAAAAAGTGTACATTCTTGTCTCTCATGACAGTCTAAACAGTCTGGAAGATATAGATTCTGGCAAGCTATGCTCAAAACACTGCAATAACATTTGTCCAAAATCTTGTAAAAAAATCCAGAGATTTTAGTCAAATAACAGCTAAAGCCATCACACCACAGCTAGGGCCCTTTAGAATACTCAGCTCAAAACTAAAGGAACTCTTAAACTGTGGTTGTTACTAGTCTACATTTTATAAAAATGAGAAAAACTGAAAGATGAAAGATGTGTAAAAATTAGTGTAATTTGTTCTTTTGGCCATGTTATTATTATTATTATTATTATTGTTGTTAGTATTATTATTATTACTACAACTACTACCTTTATTTAACCAGGGAAAAAGCTCATTGAGACAGCAGCAGCAGCAGTTACACAAAATAGAAATCAGTCATACATCCACACTAAAAACATAAAACAATATAAAAGTCAGTTCTAAAACTATTACATAAAACACTCAAATAGTACATATAAAACACCACCATTATTTTTAAAAGACACTAAAAGTATAAGAACAATGTCCCTTAAAAGCATCTCAAAACAGAACCCAATTCAAACAATTAGAAAAACATCTACATCCAGATTTATCCTTTTCCCATTGATTTAAAATGACCTTGAATGTATTTAAAGAGACCAGTTCCTTCAGTTTTATCTCCTTCTGTAAGTTGTTCCAGGCAGAGGGAGCAGAACATTTAAAGGCTTTCTTTCCCAGTTCTGTTCTGACTTTTGGAACTCGTAGAGATAACAGATCCTGGGACATGTCACCCAAGTCACATAATAGTCCTCCCCTTCAGTTCTCTTCTCTGTGTCAGTAGAATGAGCATGCAAAAAAGTAGTGTCAGAACATGATAGACTTGTATGAGTTAGACTGATAGTACCTAACAGTGTGGGGCCATATTTTCTTAAGGGCCCCATAAAGCCTTGGACCAGTCCTGCCTCTTGTTTCTTCCACTACTGACATTAATACTAATACTCCTGTCTGATAATGTGTTCCCACTGCATCCAGCCTGACTCCCTGCAGGCCTCTCCCTCCACCAGGCTTGGATGCTCATATTTATGCTGCTTAGGTGTGTTTAAGGTCCCCGCTGTTCTTTCTGCTCCACCAGACAATGCCATTCTGCTTGACCAGCTTCTACACTTAATATACTTCAGCCACGTAAGCACTACAACTCAGTTTGATCTGAACCCACATGCAAACAAACATGGAGTCCCCTCATTTTCTAAACTGGGGGTTCCCTGTATTTGCTTTTCTGTGGTTAAATCTGATTTCTTAATACTCTAATGGGACATTCAGGTAGTCCCATTTTAACACTTAGTCTAACTGTTGGAGCCTGTCTGAAAAGTCAAACAACACTATGAGGCTTTTAAAAAGTTGTGCAGGGATAAAGGCAGAACTGAGCCCAAGTGGCAGCTCTTGTTTTCCTGCCTCACCTATGATGATGGTGCAGGCACTCAGCAGCCCGATCTCCTTCTTCAGTGTCACCCTGTCGGGGATTTTCTTCTTCTTCATCTTCTTTCCGTCCGGCCGGGAGCAGATGCTGTTGCTGCCGTTCTGTCCATCCATGTCCGCCGCCTTCCCGGGTCCGGTCCGGTCCGTCCAGTCCACCGAGTCCCAGTACTCCCAGTACTCCCAGAGCTCCTGTCCTCTCCTCACTCCGTATTCATGCAGACTGAATGGGCTGCGCTTGCGCAACAACCTGCCGCTGTCCAGGGTAGAATGTTAAATACCCAGGACTCACCATGAGGCGTTCAAGGACACCGGGAGGAACCGTGCGGCTGCTCGTACCTTTTCCAGGGATTTGTTTCATATCGTTTCAATTATTCTGTTGACAACTTAATAGATTGAGGTCTAAAGAAATCACTAATTGCAAAATGCGGCATCGTTAAGAATAAAGAGTTAGAGCTGTATGTCCCAGTTGAGGATTGTTAGTTAAATAACTACTAGTCATTCCACACTGCAAAATTTCTCAAGTAAAAGCACATTATTTTCATTAGCATCTGTGTGTTAGGCATGGTGAACAAAAACAGGTGGCAAACTGACTTCATAAGAGTCCAACCTACATTTATTATTATTATACTAAGAAAAAGAACTCTTGAATGCCAGAGGCTACAAAGGTAGCCCTAAATTATATTTCTGAGATTAATACATTAAACAAAGAGACATGACAATCTGACCAAGATATTATTTTAACAATTTTTTTATTAACCAAATTTTACTTATAAAGTCACATTTATACAAATAACAATAATTCCCTTCTTGATGAACAGTTCTCCGAAAGGATTAATTTAAAATATTTACTGATGTGAAATGGAACCTCATCCATATAAAATAAATTAGACCTTGAATTGAACATCTTCAGTTATTAGCTGTAGTAGGTTTGTGGAAAAAGCTGTGGATTTGCTGTGCAGCAGCCTGACCCACGATGGGCTCCAGCTCAGCAGGGGCGGCACTGCAGAGCTGGTGGATGCTGGAGAAATGCTGCAGTAGGGCCAGAGCTTTGACCCTGCCCACTCCAGGGATCTGCTGGACCAGAGCCAGGACCAGCGGGTCTAAGAGGCGAGATGAACTCCTCCTCTTGAAGGGATTTTCTCTGCTCTCTCCATGAACCTGCAGATGACGAGAGCTAGTTAAGATGTTCACACCTGACACCAGACTCTACTGCTACAAGGCTGTGGAGTTGGGCATTTCAATGTTCACTGTGATCACAGAAATTAAATCTAATTTTTCTTGATTTGATTGATTTTATTTACTAAATTCAGCTTTACTCATGATCCTTCAGTCAAACTCTGACTAAAATGTTTCAAATTAAATCAGAACAAATTAAATTTAATTAAAACTCAGGTCTAAGTCAGAAAATCAAATGACTATTCTCATAAAGCCTTCTGCATTGTCTCCATTACTTACTATTTGAGTGATAAGCTGTGAAGCTTCAGTCTGTCCACTGACTGGCAAAAGTGTCAAGCCCAGGTCAAACACCACAAATTTCTGCACAGCAGAGAAGTACTGCTCACTGAGCCTGGTGTTCTCCACCAGCACCAACTCCTGGAAACTACTGCCAGCCTTCAAAAACCAGTAGCAGACAGTTAATTTCACACACAGATCCCCCCTAAAAAAACAAAAAAACACCTAGTTTATTAAACTCACATTTCTGTAGCGAACCAGTTTCCTTTTGTAGCTGTTTCCTGCTATGATGTCACATTCAGAAACGTAAAGGATGCAGCTTTTATTGGGAAGATGAAAATCAGACACACCAAGCTCATTTTCAAAGATGATTTTTACACCTCCACCTAAGTGAAAATAAAAATTGATGAATGACAGCCTTATTAATTTGGATAATTTTCATGCATTTATTTAACATATGGTGAAGTATATATTTGCCTTGCATGTACTTGTGATAGGGTTAAACTATCTGTGCTATTATTTATATATTTATTTATTTATTAGTTTTTTTCTTCGCCTTGATGGCCACATAGAGGTTTTCTTCTCCTTTATTGCCATGCCAAACACCATACTCGATGAATGAATAACCTTTAAATGGCTTTAAAAACTCTCTCAGAACCTTGAACAGCAAAGACTTATGATCAGCTTCCTGTTTCTGTCAGCAGTGATTAGAGTACTAGTATATATTGCATTCACATCATTTGTTGTTTTTAAATTGCAGGTTTTGTGGTATTATTATCATATGTTTTTATGGTTTATCAGAGAAATAATGCTGATTATACTGTTTTACTTTGTGTACTATTGGTTGCAGCATACACTATACCCAAGGAAAATTATGTATCATTCTCTACCATGTATGGTTTATGGCATATAGGCTATGGAACCAACAATACAATAAACATAAAAATAAAATAAACACACTATAATATACACTTAAATTATTCAATTCATACATTGCACTTAAAGGTTTCGGTGCCTGTGTTTCATGAAGTACTACATTCAGAAATCTTATTAAACAATGAAGAGTTAAATGATGATAAATGTTATAAACTAAAGAAACTTGTCTGATGCATTACTTGCCCGTCCTCCTCTTAAAATAATTGCAATACACTAGGATGCAGTTAATCCTACAAAAAGGTCGATACTAGAACAATATTTTTTGCATTAATATGAATAAACCAGCTTAGTTATGACAAAACTCCGAGCTAAAGCTTAAGGCAATTTAAAAGAGATGCATCGATGCTTACAAACGCTTCATGTAAAAGACAGACTCTGAACTGTTAAAAACATATATCTGTTATTTACCCTTTAAATGTTGAATAAGTGACGTGTTTCTCCACTTCTCACTGGCAATAACATGTCCATATGGAGGAACGGCGTTAATCGGAACAGGAGCTTTACTCTCCATAAAGGTAAACACACAAATGTTTCACCGTCTAGATGGAATTAAAACCATAGACATATATGTCTATAGTTAAAACAATGTAAAACCGCCGCTTTCATTACAGTGGAAATAATTAAAAACAGCTGAATGTATCTCTACACCAGTCTTAGGTCTAACTTATCTGTTCTGTTTTGCCTCCAAGATTTCCGAATCTTTTCCTCTAATGATGATGAGTACGACGTTTCCATGTCGCCCCCTGGAGGACGGGAGGGGAAATGTATTTTATATTTCATGAATATTAACTTTAAAAATATTTAGTGTCCAAATATTTGTCATTAATTTGTATTTCATCACCCATGTTGTTTAAGAAATGCAGCTTATTTTACAGTTATACAACTCATTTATCAAAAAATAAATAAAAAAAATATTATGTATAATTAATAGCCTACACAGAAATTGTTTGTTTTTTTGTAATTGTACTACAGAACCAGTTACAAGTTTATGTTATGAATTCATTTTTGTCCAAATATTTCTGAACTCATTTTAAACACATATTTCAAATGTTATGTTTCATTAAAATGAGTTCGCAGAAAAGAGATGCTATATTGAATCATTGAAAAGTGGTGTTTTTTTTTTGTTTTTTTTGTCATCTCCTGAATAAATCTTAAGGCAACATATAATGAATATAATACTTAATTTACATAGACCCCCAGTGGCATGCTCTGAGTGCATTAAACATACACACAGACAAAACTCTGGCTTTTATTTTAATTCTTATTTTATATAACAAGTTTTATTTTTTAGATGCACATGGTCTGAAAGGAAAACTAATGTTCTCAAATTTCATATGAAATAAAACTGGATTTATACAAAATGAACATAAAAAAAACTAAGCTGTGAAACTGCATTCCTCCTGTTTGTGTAGTTGTTTTGGTATTTTGTTTATTATTATTATTATTATCATCATCATCATCATCATTATAACAAGTACAATAATAACTACAACAACAACTAGAAAAGCACCCGCCAAGGCAGATCAACCCCCCACCCCTCCATCGCCAAAATTTAATCACTTGTTCCTTGTGCCAATGTCAGCATTTCCTGAAAATTTCATCAAAATATTTCCATAACTTTTTGAGTTACCTTCCTAACAGACAGACAAACAAACAAACAAACCTCGATAAAACATAACCTCCTTGGCGGATGTAATAATAAAAATAAGAGAATAATCACAGCCGCCATCTTTGAGTGGAAAAAAAAAATCACAGGCGCCATTTTGAATATTCGGTCCGTACAGGTGTCCTGCAAGGAGAAGGTTCTTTTAACATTTAACTCTACCAAATAAAACATAATCTGTCATTAACGAACAGAAGCCACTAATTGTTAGCGGTGAACAGTTGTTGCATATTTTACCCGATTTAATATTTTTGTGTTTCTTCTTTACTAACTTACTCCTATAACTCACTTTGGAAAGGGGCCTGTTGATGCTAGCTAATATAGCGACTGGCTAGCGAGCAGAATCAGTCTTGGCTGATATTTTTCGCCTATACCGTCGGATATAATTTACTTACCTTCTTGTGTGGTATCGCGGGTCTTAATCAACTCAGAGGATGCTCAAAATATCCATTCTGAAGGTATGTTCAGTAGTTTTGTCGAAATTTACGTACGTCAACCTTGTGCACGTGGTTATCGTTAGCTTGATACGTGTTAGCTAGCTATCGGCCTGGTTCAGTTGTTAGTAACACACGCGTTTTGGCCTTGTAGGTGGAGAACCCATCCTGTATCTGGGGCCAGATAGGTGGTGGTGGTCCAGGAGGCGACGTACAGACAGAGCAGTATGACAATTTGGTGAACCAGATGAACCTCTACTACCGCAATATTACCCGGAATCCACAGCTGCTGAAACCTGCCTCTTTGGAGAAAGGACATGTAAGGAAACAGCCTGAACCGTCAATGCATTTTACACCTTATGTGTATCTTAGGTGGGCTGGGTGCGGGTTTTGGACGTGTTTTCCTCTTTTGTGTCATCCCAGATGTGTGCGGTGTACTGGTCGGTGAATAAGTCGTGGTGTCGGGCAGTGATAGAGTCAGTCACAGGTGACCAGGTGTTCTGTCAGTGCCTCCTGGTTGACCATGGAGAAAGTCTCGTCGTCCCCTCAGACCAGTAAGGCCTTGACACTTGCGTTTGACTTTGACAATAACAGGTCACAAAAAAAAAAAAAAATCTTGAAATGTTATACATGCAAACGTTTGCCTTACAAGTCATGGTTATAAATCACATTTGTGAGGCCACAATTGCTACATTTTATGTACTTTAATCCGTCGGTTAATTTATTTTTATTAAAGTGGGTCAAGCTTATTTTAATTAAAGTCCACTTTTCTGATGTTTTCAACCTTGCACTGAACTGTTATTTTACTTATTACATGCACTTACCTGTATACATTCTAATAGCAATATTCCCACTTAAAACCTATATCTGCAAGGCATCACATACACAATACCTAAATTTATTCAGATACACAGAGAAAAAAATGATGTCTCATTCACCATTGGCTGTCATACACAATTTTTCCAATTCAGGGTCCCATCCCATGACTTTTGATCTGTACTTGCAATGCTTGAATATGAAAAAGATTATTTGTCCAGAATTTGATTTAAGACTGTAATTATCTCTAAGAGTTTTTATAAAGCATTCAGTGTAAACAGCACCTGTAGATGTATTGAGTACAGTTAAGATCAGTTAAATGTACGGTAGACGCTGTTACATCTGGTTGTTTCTTATGTGTTCATGTTTTTAATTGTGTGTCTGGGCCACTTGATTTTTTTTTTTTTTTAATCTTGTTTGTGTTCAGGATCCGAATGGTGATGGAGAGCTTTCTCCAGCTCCCTTTCAAGATGAAGAGGTTTCACCTGTCAGGAATCAAACCAACAACCCTCCAGGTGTCTGTACATGAGGAGAAGGCAAAACTGATGTAAGATGAAGTCATTCTTCACCCTTGAAATGTTGAGAGAAGAGTAGAAACATTCAGTTTTGCATATATACAGTGTATCTCACAGCATCCAAACGTATCTATGGTGTGCATGAGTGGGGGTTGTTGATATTATGACTGAAATTGTAAGATATTTGTGAGAGTGTGTCACTTCTGGCCAGCAATGGCTGCTCCCCATAGGTTCTGCCCCCGCTTGTAACTCGCGTAATAAAAAGGTACAGTGTGGTGCATTCATGGTGATTTTTTTTACTGAATTTGTGCATCTCTTGCTTATAAGTAATTCACAAAGTACAATTAATGTTGTAAGCATGACCTGTACAGGTACACTTTAAGGTTAGGCAAGACTCTGTTCACAGTAGTTTTGGGTAATAATAAGACTGAGATGGAACAAAATAGGGTATTGGGAAACACAATAGTCTGTGTCAGTAATGGAAAACACTACACGTCTATAGAGCTTAATGTGTGGAAATTAAAAATAAACTAGTTAGCTAGCTACAGGTACAGATGGGTCAGGTCAAGTGGTGACATGATTACATGTTTCCTGTTCAGTGGGCTCTAACTTCGTACGTATATAACCTATATCAATGTGTGCTACGTATTTCAGTAGGCATTTGTAAGTACTTAAACATAGTAAGGATGATGATTGCATAAAATACATTTTTTGACCAAAAACATTTTAAAATGTGCTCGGTAACATGGTGTCATCAAAATGTCACTGATTTTGACAAGGTTTACGCCAAAGTGCTTATCATGTGGTTCCCACATGAAATTCACTTAAATTTGCCTATGATGTGTTAAATAACATAGTAAGCTACACTGATGTCCAAATTTAGGAAAATATATTGGAAAGTTTTGGACTATTTACACAGATTTAAAGTAATACGGTTTCAATGGGCATAGTGACAAGGTTTTAATACTTGATCTTATGATGTAAGGACCAATGTGTCTAGAAAACAAGTGAAGTAGTTTTAATACAGACATTTATTATACATCACATCAATACACTAACAAATAAATGCATACAGAATAGGATAAGAGAAACTTTGATTTTTCTCATAGATGAGCATGTTCCCTTGACCTTACCCAGATATAGGTGCAAAGTTTTTGTGAAAATTCAGGCAAAATTGCCTCTCAAATCTCAGAAGCATCACTTACCTCTTGATTATTTTTTCTATTTGGCCAATTTCAGATTCTCTACCATGATTTTGAGTATTCATTTTTTTTTTTTTCTTCTGTAGTCCATCCAGTCAGTGGGACAGTTCTGCTATACTCTACATACACCGCCTGATACAAGGTGAGTAACATGATCTGAAGAAACATTTGATGTTCTGTAGGTTCCTTAGAATTAGAAAAGTGCCATTAATAGGCATGGACTAGTAATGAATGATTAAGTTACATGTGTGAATCTTGACAGGCCTCATGATTGACTACTTTTTCATCAATTAATGTTAGCAGTCTGATAAATCATGTATTTCATAAGTCTTTTCAAATATCAGAGTACAGCAGTCAACATGTCAATGATTACGTGTCTGACCCCCTCAGTACATATTTGTCACAATAAGCAGAACATAAAATAAAGCTTAAAAATCAGATTTGGCCAGACCCGTAGAAACAAAAATGCTGCCTCAGCAGTGAAAGTGATGTTCAGTTTTCAGATTTTAACCATCAAATGAAAAGATGATTTGGTGATAATGTTTGATTTATTTAATTCTTTTGCTTTTCCTTTTCTTCCATCAAAGGTTCGACTCAGGCAGAGGCAGTGTTGGATGCATCTGATGCAGAGTCCACAGCTATTTATCTTTACCTAACAGTTGGCAACATCAAGGTGATTTTTATTTTACTTCTTATTGCTGGACAGATAAGTTATAATCATTCAGATCTCATTTGGAAAAGTAACTATGTTGATGGCACAGAATGCCCTCTACAGGGCTTCTTGCCACACCAGCAGTGTTTCAGAAGTAGTATGTCTGTCCTGATTTTGTTATTTTTACGAGATATTTGTGATTCTCCCAAAGATAAATTAGGTCATGTGAATAAGTGGTATCTTTTTTTTTTTTTTTCTGTCATGCTGGGGCTCACAGACAAAGTGAGTACAATTAATGAGAGTTTGGAACAACATGGGTCAAATATTTGTGGCTGTGCTTAAGTTTTATTCATTCACATAATTATTTTTTGTCTGTATTTCGACCTTTTCATGTTTATGTAGTGATGTATATATGATTGGGAGCCTGCACAGTGTGTTTTGTTTTTTAAATTGCCCAGTTCTTCCGTGCTGTTCATGAACAGTGCTACCTTTACTTATGAGTTTAATTCGTTCTGTGGCCAAGCTCATAATTCAGTTAGCTCATATAACAAATCAGTTTTCCCCATTGAAATTAATTGATGTGCCAGTTAATCCGTTCCAGCCCCCCAAAACCACCCCAATTTCACACCTAACTTGTAGATAACTTATACTAATTATAGCTCACCGTGTTGTCTGTGTTGTAGCTAGTAAAAAGAAAAAGGTTGGAGGACAGGTTGTAGTTATTCTGGATGCTGGATCCTCCATGTCCCCTGCTCACCACAGTGTCTTGAGGAGTACTGACCGGTTATTGCTCTGAATCCCATTTTTATATAGTCCACCAGTCCCTGTGGCTTTGGAAAATCAATGAGTATTTAATTGAAATGTATTTGATTTTAGTTTGTTAGTTTCTTAAATCTAATTCTAAATTTGAAGATTATGGTGATATTAGGGAAACATAGTGGTGCAGTGGATAGCACTGTCACCTCACTGCAAGAAGGTCCTGGGTTCAGTTTCAACCAGGAACCTTTCAGTGTGGAGTTTTCGTGTTCTTACCATGTTTGCGTGGGTTATCTCGGATACTCTGGCTTCCTCCCACCATCCAAAGACATGCACTGATAGGTTAATTGGTCAGCCTAAAATTGTCCATAGGTGTGAATGTGAGAGTGATTGGGTGTTCGTCTCTATACATCAGCCCTGCGATGAACTGGCAATTCATCCAAGGTGTACCCTACCTTTGCCTGTAGGTAGCTGGGATAAGCTCTAGTACCCCCCGTAACCCTAGTGAGGATAAAGTGGGTTTAGAAGATGAATAAATGAATGATGATATTAGGTGTTACTGTATTTTTTTGGACTATAAGGTGCACTTAAAATCCTTTTATTTTCTTAAAAATTGACAGTGCGCCTTATAATCCGGTGCACCTTATGTATTAATTCTGGTTGTGCTTACTGACCTTGAACCGATTTTATGT
>JAPQRP010000025.1:23232092-23242304 GCA_037367295.1 Apogon hyalosoma
CAGGGCTTTACAGAGTTAGTTGAATGTAAACAAACAACAGTCAAATAAACAGGAGATGAGGGAAATGGATTAATGTCCCAGGCATCCCCCGTTCTTAGACCCTCCTTCTCGGCAAGGAAAAGCTCCAAAAACCCAGTGGGAAAAGAGAAACCTCGAGGAGAACCACAGTGAAGGAGATCCACTCCCATGGATGGACAGACTATAGATGCACCAGGACTGATGGACGTCCATTTACATATGTAGTTCCAGTCTGTAAGGATGCAGTAGGGCGGGGGCACATGAGGGGGTCCATCTAGTCGGATGGGACAGGTGGGGGTGAGGAGGTCCATCCAGAGAGGTGAGGGTGAGGAGGAAGTATTGACTTAAGGGGGCTGAGTATTAGTACGCACTGCACTTTTCAGTTTTTTATTTGTATAAAAAAAAAAAAAAATCATGTATCATTTTCTTTCTACTTAACAATTGTATGCCACTTTGTGCTGGTCTTTCACATAAAATTTCAATAAAATATATTTGTTCGTGGTTATAGCGTGACAATGTGGAGAAGTTCAAGGGGTATGAATACATTTGCAAGCCACTATAGTTCTCTTAGGTAGCTTTCATTTCACCGTTGACCCTACAAACTATATAATAGTTGGAATATTTAAGTAACTGTTTTTTGCTTCACTACTAATAGAAACATTTCTTTGTCTTCTTTAATAGATAGATAAGTTTTATTACAGACTCATGGTCCACATTAAAAATAGAAATAATGGAATAATAGGAAAGGGAGTGAATGTGAACATCTTTTTGAGGTTGAACATTTTCCAAACAAACAAGGTAAAATATGTTTTGCATTGGTAAAGTTTAAGTTGGACTCACTGCATTAGTGTTTAAATGTCATGGGTAAATGTAATCTAGGTAATATTAAGAGATGAACAAGAACCGATAGAGATGACTTTATTAATCTCCAGAGGAATATATGTTACAGTAGTTACTTACTAGTTGATAATGATTATCCAGTCTCAATTCATTTTTATTGTACACACAAACTTAATTTATTCTTCCTAATTTTGAGCTGATAATCAGTAACTTGTCAGTATTTTCAGTGGAGCAGCAGCATCTGCACCAGAAGAGTTGGGACCATCAGAGACAAAGGAAACACAGAGTAGTAAGGAGAACTGGGCCTGTACACGGTGAGCAACAGTTCACATGTTGTAAGATCTGACGGACCTGAATGTTTGATCTCAAAATGTTCTTTAACAGCATTATAGGACAAAAAATTGACTTTTTTTTTTTCAAGGCATTGTTTATCTTTCATTGTAGGGGGAAGAAGATTAAGCTTTTAATGAGACTGTTTTTGATACAGGTTCTTAGAGTGGTTGAACCCTGAGCCCCTGAATCCTGACCCAGATTCAGCAGCTGATACGGTAGTAGTTTACAACACATTAAACTAAAGTTACACAGATAGCTTAATGAGTAGTAACTCTCTTGGAGGTAGTTAGTCAAAACATTACCTCACACTGTGTTAGTTTGTGACCATTGGGCTTGAGATTTACTGTATGTCTTGTCTGTCCTGTCAGGTTATTCCTACCAGGGATTCAGAGAATACTGGGATTTTGGTTCATTCTGCCCTCCCAATACAGCCCTGCAGTGGTTTGGATGATGCCCCCATTACTGATAGTCTGCGCTGGGTAAAAAAGATTTAGCTTTGAGTCTGAACCCCTTAACAATTTAAGGCATTTTTGTACCTGTAAATATTTTGGATGTTTGATGAAACTCCACTGGCTGTTTTGAATGTTTTATTGTTCTGTCTGTTTTGCAAATAATGCTGTTAACTGATGGGGTTGAATGATAGAGAAAGTATGGACTTTATGTCCCTTCTAACTCTTTGTATTCAATTCTTTAAGATTCAATAAAGCTAAAATCCCTGCACACGTGCCGTCATTATGTGTGTATGGTTGTTTTGTCATATAACGTTACATTTTAAACTTAGTGACAGTGACCAGATAAAAGCTAAGATTGTGATTGTAGCCACTCCTAAACTTTTTTTCCGGCTAGAGAAGAGAGCCACGCTTCAACTGATGGTTGGTGAATGTTGTATTTGTTTTTCATCTCTCAGACACCAAACCACTGTGAAAAAGTGAAATAATAAAAATCATAACATGTAATGTCAATAAGCATATTTAACATAAACATCACATATCAATGTAAATAATGATTACAAGTAACCCATACCGTGTGCGCCCAACCAAGGAGTTACTCTTCTTTAAGATGTGTCTTTCCCTGTGCACCCTTAATCTCCAAAAGAACAACTGAACGTTTATTGTTCCTGCTATATCACACCATATGATTGACTGGATGCATCACATGACTATGCAACTTTGAAGTGTAATTCTTTTCCACCAGCGGGGCTCAGTAATTATGAGAGTTACGGCAGACAAATACAATATTGGGCTGCAAAACTGCATAACCACACAAACAAAAATACATAGATATCAAATATTTGACTAAACAGACATATTTCAGTGATAGCTACTGTGATGTTTAGACTGAGGTGTCTACTTAACATATTTTGTAGTCCTCAACAAGCAACTTTGGGGGGGGGGTTCAAACACAAAAAGGCAGAAGTGAAGCTGATACATTGCTAAATATACTACTCCTGAAAGTGGGTATGGGTCTGTGATAAAACCTGAAATGATGGAAACCATGGAAGGTGGTCATTAAACAAGTTAAGGTCCTAAAAACACTTGTTTGGCTGTGCCCCCACACACTAGAAATATAATTAAATTAATGCAATTTAAACATTGTTTAAATATTGCTATGACTAAGGTGCAGGGTGAGTAAAATATATTTATTTTGTAATTTTTCAACAATTTTTGACTGGTCTAGTGCAGCTAAATGAGGGTCTTTAAGCTCTGTCCATTAGAGGTATCCTTCTGTACTGTAGATACGCCGTCACATTGTGGATGTTGAGGAAGCACCATATCCAATAAATTCATGTTTATTGTCTTAATGATATGTGGAAGATATGTAAAATAAGAGGTATTGCTTTTTTTGAGGAAAGTTTGCATGATAGAGAAACTAAGAATGTTCAGATGACCCTTTTTATCTTGGTGTTAAACTTGTCTTCCTTGTGTTAAAACTCCACCAGAATGCTATTGTTCACATGGGGATCATTTATCTCCAGGTGCTGCAGAGGAAGAAGTGCTATACTTTGTCTCCAGCTGACTGTTACAGCTGGCCAGCTGTGGCTCGAGGCTGCAACACTCTCATCATTTCCCAAAATGCTGACAATCCACTCTGCTACCTCCCTTCACTTCTCACCCACATCCAGCTCAACTCCATCCACGCTTCCTTGACCTCCAGCACAGGGGTGGGTACATCAGTGCAGATCATGGGGTTATGCCAAATGTGCAGGCTACTATTATGAAGGGATACAACAATAGAAAGGGTTTGTCTAAATGATTAACAAAGGTTACATTTTTCCATCTCTTTCTCTTAAAATTACACTTCAAGGAAATGTTAAGTGTTTGTTTTGCTTGATCTGTGTCTCCTTTGTGATGTTTTATATATAGCCTGCAGTGGTGCTGGTGTGTCCAGGCTGGGAGAAAGCCCAGGTCCTTTATGACCTGCTACAGGAAAGCAAGATCACGCAAACTCTCCACCCTCTTATTATACTCTTAGGAAATGGAAAAGATGAGGCCAAGGATGTCCGAATTCCAAAAAATTGTGCGTCTATTTTTATTCCATAACTAATTTCCAAAGTATTTTAAGTTTTTTATTTGAGTTTTTTTTTTTTATTATTACCTGTACTGTTTGGTTTTGTTTCAAAAGGCTTGCTGTTAGTAACTACTCCCTTCAGCCTGGTCCGTCTGCTGTCCCATCACTGCTTCCTGTTCTTGCGTCTGTACCACTTGGTGTTAGATGAGACTGATCAGCTCTTTACTCTTGCTCCAGACCAGGTGACATACTGCCTAGCATTTACTGTCAGTGACTTCCTACACAGTGAGAGTCTTTTGATACAGTTCTCTGTCCTCCACAGAGGTGTTTAATATGTTTTTAATTAAGAATTTTAGATATTTAACTTCCCTGGGGTTCTGTGTCCCTTAGAAGTGTAACATCCACAAATCTGCATTTTAGCTCTTAAAATGCCAACTTATTAGTATGTTAAATACAGCTGGTATAATACCAATATGACAGATTAAACCCTTTCACTCACTGTCTATTTTAAATATGAACTACTTACCTCACTGCTTATATGGACAGCAAATATGTCTTAAATTATATTCATAGAAGCCTTAAAGAATCTTAAATGTAACTCATTGATCAAATTGTTGTTTGCTTAATGGTTATTTTCATTCATCTTGACACAAGCTTAGTTTTAAACTTTTATGTCCTCCTGTCAGATGTCAACCATCCTGCAGCATTTCCAGAAGGTAACCTCCAGTAAGGAGCGGTACTTCTGTCCTCAGCAGCTCATCGCTGTGGCAAAGCAATGGACCAGCCAAATGGAGGGTTTGTTAGCAAATCACATGCCTCATCCCTCCATCATCATGACCGTCCCTGAGGATGCAGCTCTCTATGCAGGTGTCCAGCAGGTTAGTCCTACACATTGACTCTGTAATTTAACTCTAACATGGTTGAATTCAACATTCTTGCTCAAAATACAGTTTGTCACTTTATTTTTAAATTTGCAAATGCGAATTACTTTTAAATCTTTTATGTGACTCATAGTGATTGTAGACGGTGTACATAAATTACATAAAACACAGTCTTAGTTGTACTTTAGATGCATGTTCAGCTGTGTGGTCAGGCGGAAAGTTAGATTTTTGCCCTAGTTTTAAGAAACATTTTCCCTTCCCCACAGGTCATTCTCACATCTGTAGAGAGCAGTAAGATCACTGTGCTGCTGGGAGCACTAGACTTCAACCCAGATATCGGCCAGAAGACTTTAATTATAGTCAACTCTGCTGAGGAGACTGAAGATGTGTTTGAGGTGAAAGAACAGATTCAGTCATTCATCCAAGTGTTGTCAGTTTTCATCACAAAAGAGGCTTCTAAACATTCTCACTGTTCAGAAACCACAACTCTTTAACTAGATATTGTGTTGCTATTTAGTTACTGGAAAGCAATTTAAAGGAGTGTTTGTGCAGTAATTTTCTGCATGGTTCATTTACTCAAATACTGTACTTCTCATGAGTGCAAATTCTATTTTTTGCAGCTTTATACTTGCATTTCATTCCATCTTAGAGGCAAATGCTGTGCTTTTTATACTGCATCATTTATGAAAGTTTACAACTTTAGTTACTTTGCAAGTCGCAGGTTTTATACCCCCTTACTTCCATTAAATTACATTTATCTGTATTGATTTTGAACATGGTTGAACTGTGATAAATGACGGGATAAAAGACAAACTAAAAAAAAGCACAGAATGAAAGAACAGGTCGTATCTTTCTGTTTTCAGGCACTGAGCAACAAATCAGCTTTCTGCCTTAAGTCCCACAAGGGGTTAACACACCAGTTTGACGTTGTCATTGAACAGTGGAAGAAAGACATCGGCCCTGGAACTCATGTTATTCTTGGTAATGTGAACATATTTGTAAACTAACATGGAATCATTAGTTGAATTGTCTCTATGATTAAAAACGCTGCTGTTCTTGACCTTGTTTTTTGTTTCGAATTGTCTTCTAGTGACAACCAACGACTGTCTGAAAGCTCTGGGTATCAGAGATGCCACTTGTGTCATCCATTACAGCTTCCCCAGCTCTCCCAGACTGTTCGGCAGTCGACTTTTCTGCATGGCTGAAAATTTCAGAAACCTCTCTGAACCAGTGAGGCCAAACAAACATACTAAAAACTTTGTGTTTTTGTGTCACTGCCTGTAACTGTAGTATACTTTGGTAATGTGTTCCTCCACGGTTTCCTCCAAGAATCACGTAGAGAACAGCCATCATCTCACTAGGTCAGTGCTGCTGATCTCAGAGAGGAACGCTCGCCATGTCATCGGGATCCTACGTTACCTTGGGCGAACTAGTACCCCACTACCTCCTGAGCTGCTTTCCTTTGCCCAGGGTATCAGTGTAGCTCGGGAAGAACAGAAGACAGACAGACCTCTCTGCAGCTACTTGAAGAGCCTTGGAGTCTGCAGGTTTGCTTTTCCACTGCTTTAGACCTCCCCAATGATTTATGTTTTGAGCAAGTCTTTTTTTCTTTTACCTAATTTGGAGAGGCTTGTAAATTGTTGTGCTCTGCTGTCACCCAAAAGATGTATTTTGATGCCAGAGTGAGAGTGTTAATTTAAATCCTATTTACAGGGGTTATTAAATAGGATTGTATCAAGTGTAGAATGTGACAAATGATGTTATGTGTTCTCTGCAGGGAGAGCAGTAAGTGTCCCAACCGACACAAGTTGATTTCACAACTGGATCAGTCAGTGCTTCCTGGATCTGGAGTCATACAAGTGAGAACTTTGTCATCTTATTTTCATGTAAAAATGAAAGTTTAACCTTCAGTGGTCTATGATTATGTTGGCATGATCAGATCACGATATTTTCAAAGCACTGTGATGAAAAAACAGAGTGTTTCTTCCAGTTGAATCAGTGACTACTTCAATTCAAATTACAGTTGAACTAACTACTTTCAACCAGTTTCACAGTGTCATTCACTAGTACACTGTTATAAGTCTAGACCTGATCTATGTGTACTTGCTCCTAGGTTGTGCCTCTCTTCATAAAGACTGCATCAGTTTTTTACGGTCGTATTGTCACAAGGGAAGACAGCAGTTTTGACACCTTAGCATCGGAGATGGCTTCTTATTACACTGACCAGAAACCAGGAGCCAGGGAGGTGCTGGAAGGAGGTTTTTATGCTGTGCAAGACAACGAGGTCTTCCACAGGTTAGACATGGATTCTAAATAGCAGTGCTGTTTTGTGAATCAAAGCTTGTCATCGTAGTGTCTCTATTCGAACACCAGATGTAACTGTGTAATGGATGTGCTCTCTAACAGGGTGAAGGTCCTCTCTGTCCCTGATGGAAGAAACCAGCTGTTTTTCAGTGTTTCGGTTTTGTTCATTGATGTGGGGATGGAGAAGGAAGTCAAATCCTATCAGATCTTGCAGCTGCCAGAGCAGTTTCACTCTCTGCCTGCTCAGGCTGTGGAGATCATCGTCTGTCGGGTCAGACCGGCTGATGCAGAGATCGACTGGCACCCCAAGGTTTACTGCTCAAATCCTAATTTTGCCCCTACACAATGATCCCATACCTGTCCTATTTCCATGCCAAACTAAATTTATCCTCAGCTGTTTCTTGTTTGTCTTAAGTCTCTCCTTAACAACAGATTGACAGCTCAGATGATTTATTTTAGCTTGTGATTACAGATATTTGTCATATTTTCTGGTTCACAGGTCACACGAGCAATCTGCCAAAAGATCCAAGGTCTGCAGCACCAAGCCAGAGCAGTTCTCAGTCTGGGAAACACCATTTTTGTTGATCCTATGGTAGGTTTGAACCTGTCACCAGCTTGTTCTCTGAACTAAAATTAGCCTCAAAATTTACCTCTGAATACAGGTAATATTCAGTCATCTGACTTGTAGACCTTTAAATATTTTACAGTTTCTTTAAACGTCTTAAATGGGATTTGGGCAGGTCTTAAACATTGATTTTTTTTTTTTTTTTTTGTCAATTTGTTGCAGAAAGAAAATCTCACAATATTGATGTAACATAAGTAAACATGTTGCTTCCTGTTTTTTATATCTCACTAAGGTGAGAGCTACACAAGTGCCAGGTATGAAAACAATGATCTATGAATACAACATCCACACTGAGATCCTGAACACTGGGATGGGGGTCAGCAATCCGGAGCATGTGAACCTGCTGAAGGACTTGTATCAGATGAGTTTTGCCACCAACAACCAGCAGGAGGATACTTTTTCAGGGTAAGAAACAAAACAAAAAACTAAACTGTCTACTTATTTATTTCTAGGATATGAGCTCATTCTGATTCTTCATCAAATGGTATATTTGATGAGTTTACCAGCATAAAAAATATTTAGTTTTTTTTTTGTTGGCTGTAGATTGGTTAATGGTTCAACACCACTGGAGGTCACCAAAGCTGAGGAGGATGTTCTTGCAGAAGCTTTCAGAGCTGCTGCAATTAGAAAACCTTCTGCTGCAGATCCTCCTCACTTCAAGACACATGAGCCACTTAGTCCATTATCTATAATGAACCAGTCCCTGATCCCAGCATCCCCAGTACCACAACCTGCACCAGCCCATGAGCATGACTCGGTCTTAGTCTGTGATCCAGAATGCCTGCTGAATGGCCAGGTTGTAACTAAAAAGAGAAATTCCAAAACTACTGATCTTACATCAGCTGAGCAGATAATCAGGTTGGTATCTTTTTGCTCTTTGTGTACAAATGACTCTTCATACTAAGTTTGTAATAATAATACTTTGATCTTTAACTGATACAGTGTTTGTATAGGATTAGCACATTTGATATCAAACATTTTGCCCTCATCTTTGTTCATATGGGGTTTATAATGTAAAAGTGTATTAAGTAACTATTGATGTGGTTAAGTTAAAGGGCCTTCACCTTGATTAGATGCTTGAAAAAGTATTAAAACAAGTATATTTACATAATTTATACAACACATAATTTGTAGTGATTGCAAAGGGTTAAAACCACAATGCAAGACTTGCTGTTACCTTTTTATTTGGGCTGTTTGTCCTCTCATCTTTATTATAAAAGCCAAGTGACTTGTGTGTATGTGTATCTGTTTTATAACTGATAAACTGGACAGTGCTAGCCTTTGCCTTTTGGAGTACTTATGTATTTTGGGTCAAGGATCAGACAGGTGAAAACAGCTTATTGATATGACCAATACTTCTGGAGTTACTGGTTGTTTTTAAAATTACAATGGACTTACAGGCAGCCTGCAGATGAGTCCATTCACAGCCACAAATCAGGGGAGGCTGGATCCCGATCAACGGAACCGCTGGGACATGACAGGAGATCCGGATCCGGCTGTGATCACACACTAACAAAGTGGGTCTGGTTCTTGCTGTGGCCCTGTTCCACTCCGCCGGTCCCGTTAGACCCAGCCCATTAACGTTCGCCTCCTCCATGTTCAGTCCTTTTTAAAAGTCTTATGCTGTATTCACGTGCTACCAGGAATAGTAAAATTCACAAACTGTCACGTGCCGTCCCGTGTCAGTTTATGGTTCACGTCAATGTCAATACAAAACAAAATTAGGGCCATTATATTTCTTCCTAGTCTGTGTTACACCAGTACGCTTAGTAAAGTCATAAAGTAATGTGAATGTGATGAAATCATACAGTAATGATGTAAAGCCCTTTCAGACAAGTATATTGGGTAACTATGAATGCATTCTTATCTGTTACTTTGGATTTCAATACAAAACAAGGGCCATTATATTTGTTCCGAATCTGTGTATTACACCAGTAAACTTAGCTCAGCTCCCCATTTGATCAACTCTACTGCTTCTAGAACCTGTGGATTCCCACGTGCTAGTTTCTTATAATCTACGTATAGGCACACACTTTCTCATCAATGGTAGTTTATGTGTCTTAGAAAATATTAACAACATCCTTCTCAAACTAGTTTTTTTTCTAATTAAAAAAAAAAAAATAAAGATTTCTCAGTCTCACTAATGAGCTAACAGGAGACTTTGACTTTGATACACAGCAATGAAGACAGAAGTAAACTCTTTCCATCAAACAACCTGATGACTCATCTCGTCGGCTGTGAGAATGGTAAAATTAGATTGTAGATAATGTTACTATCGGCCTCTATAGAATACAAAAAAAAAAACATGGCCTTCTACTTGATTATAATTTGTACGTCCTGTGAATTTAGGTAAATGTTTGTGTTTGTGTTTTTAGGTGTTTCTGAAGATGATCTCAATTATAACAAGCAGCAAATCATCAGAAGTAATGAGGAAGAAGATGAGAACTCAACAAAAAGGTATATGATTCCGAACGAAGTATGTAATTAAAAGTCAGATTAGTTCAGCTTAAAAAATTACACTATATTCCAGCTTCTAAATCACCAACTCCTGTGTGCTTTGTTATTAAATTCCATCTCACATGGAACTGAAAATCACTACCAACTCAAGGTTATAATGAGTACATCTTCTTTCTTTTTCTCTTCTTTCTTCTCATCATCTTTACACCTAGTATGGAGCTGTTGTCTGTTAGTGCTATAAATAAA
>JAPQRP010000025.1:23248571-23281626 GCA_037367295.1 Apogon hyalosoma
ATGTATATAGATATGTATATATATATATGTATATAGATATATATATGTATATATATATGTATGTATGTATGTATGTGTTGATCTGTATTTGTGTTCTATTGGGTTGTGTTTAAGCTTCCACCCTCAGGTCCAATGGTACCAGACCCATGACTCAGTGATGGTATCAGTGAAGTTGCTCAACCCGGAGAATCAACACTGTCATTTCTACCCAGACAGAGTTGTGTACAGGTCTGTCAGGACCACACTGCCAATTATTGCTGACTTGCTTCTCATAACACAGTGGAGCTTTTTACCCAGAGCACTTTACACTGGTGGGAGTGGGTACATGTTTAGACAATCTGTCTAAAATTTATGTCATGACTAGAAAAATACTTCTGATTGGCTGGGTCATATTACAGTACGCATCACATATAATGTAGTAGTATACATAAAGTAGTACAGCATGTCCACCAAGGGTTATGTTATCTTCGAGTGTGTTCTTAAACAACAGTTTGAGACAAATTCACCATTATACCAAGAGGCACAAAATGTTAGTATAAACAATACAGATGATTTTGAGTTTATTCAGACACAACTGGACACTTGTTTATGATACCTGATATTAGGGTAGTACTGCTGTCATGATGTTACAATTAATTGCGATTTTAAATGTCACGGTTAATTAATTGTCGAGGCTGCCAAAAACCGTCTCATAAAGTACAGTAGATTAAGAGTGGAACCAAAGACACTAGTATGCGCTTCCCGCACAGAACGAAAGCAACGTTACACAAGCTGTATTCAACATTCCACCAGTGAAAATGACAGAGAAGGAACAAGCTGTTCGTCTATCTCGGGGTGGGCGTATTTATGAATTGACTTGACCGTAAATATATTTTTGACGTGGGCTCACTTTCGTTTCCATAGAGTTTGCATTTGCTACTGTCATCTATGCAGCTTCAGGCTACCATTGTGCAACCCATTCACAACAATCTGGTTGCATAGGTTTGGTAGAGTAAGGCCATTCTTCTCCAGCAGTTCAGACTGTCACACAAGCATCGGGAGGGTTAACTTGTGAACCGATGCAGTAAAAATGCTGTTTGATCACAAGGAAAACTGCATTTAAAATAGTCTGATGCGCCTTTGGAGGGGAGGGGGCGTAGAGGAATTAGTAACGCGTGTTAAGTTTCACTTTGCAAGGGTCGTATGATGTGCGCGTACCCAGTGTAGGTAAATGTAGCACAGACTGCACCCCCATGTATTAACCCCCCCACAAAATAATTGTAGCACCAAAATCTCTAATCGTCACTTCCCTACCTGATATTACTTTTCTGCTGCAGTATTAAGATGCACTTTAACATTACTTGGAGTCATTTCTCTAAGTACAGATTCAACCTGCTTTTGTGGCATAAACTTCTCAATTTGAACAGCTTGCATTAAGTAGTTTTCAGAATTGATAATTAGTGTCATATATAAAATGGCTTTTGATTCATATTTACTGTAGAGACATGAGTGGCATTGATTTTCCTATCTCAGTAATGGCACACATGGTCTCTAAGATGCCTATAAAAATTCAGACAGTTTATTTTCTGCATGTTCTGTTGGAGACCATGCTTACCCATAGATTTCTTAATTTCAGTGCTGATTGATCGGTCACTAAAGTATTTACAGAGTCAGTGTTTTAGTGGATTTATGGAAAATGTGTATCATTTATGCACTGGTGAACACACACTTGTGAAGGTTGTAAAAGGTGTGGTTTCACACAGAGTAAGAAAACCCAAAGGAAATACTTCACGGCACACTGCAAAATATTAACGTAGACCTAATTCATCATTTTGACTGTATCTCTTGTGTTCAGTGGCACAGTGAACGGTCGGCCCTACAGAGCTGATTTGGAGCTTCAAGCAGACATCGCTCCTGACCACTGCTGCTGGGAAATGAAGTCCAATGAACCAGTCCTTAAACTGCTCAAACAACAAGTTGGACACTGGGAAAGACTTCTTAGGACCAAGGTGCTGGAGTTAAAGATCCACATTGTAATCTTTAGTGGGATCTATTGGAGAAATTGCAGAATCTCAATCATTGAAACACCCCTCACCAAAAGGATATTTCTTCAGAAATACCTGTTTCAGGACTCGTTCTTCTGTCATACGTTTTATTTACAACCGAACATGTGATCTTGGGATCGGTCTTTTAATTTCTTCCTCTGATAATAAGATCTCAGGTCATATATCAGTGCTTCATGTCTGCCACTTAAGGCTTTGATTGGGCCTGTGTAACTCTTCGCTCACCTACTGAGTTAGACTCAGAACTGATTTTTTCAGGACAGACAGCTTGACCGTAGTTGTGGTTAGTAGGTTGCACTAACAAGGTTGTAAAATGACTATGTTAATGCAAGGCTTGATAAAGTTTACCTTTTTACCAAGTCGGTAAGCTAGCATTTAGCATTAGCTTACGTCTGACCCTATGGGCTTCTGTAGTTCCTCCCCATTTGTCCAGATATGGCCACTTTGGCTCCAAAAAACCAATGTGGTTACTGCCAAATCTATTTGTCCTGTCTATGCTCCACATTTGTGATACTTTGTAGAACCTGTTTTGACCAACATTTACTAAAGTTTGTTCTTTCCACAGAATATATTTGTTAGTTATGATGCAGATCACATTGAAGAAGATGAAGACAGAGTACCTAATGGTAGGAAACCGTTACAGAATACCCAGTGTCAACCTTGGAAATGTGAGAGGTATTGTGTTTAAAACAGCTGTATCTCCATTGTTGTGTATTTTGGTCTTCAGGATCATGGTTTGTGGAGGACACAGGAGAGAACTACTGGTATATGAATTCTGAGAGCGGCAGTGAAAGTGACTGAAGAACACAACTTCAGGCCCGTCTTTTTTGTCTCAATGCTTCTGTCATCGGTCACCATTGAAAAATCACCTAAAGAACCATGTAGTAGTTGATCGCATAAGATTTAACAGCAATTGGCAATTATTTTACTAATGCTGACATGATTAGTTTTGCAAAAGATAAACAATACAAATATTTTGACACTATCATGACCTTTATTTAACCAGGAAAAAAGCTCATTGAGATTAAAAATCTCTTTTTCAAGAGTGTCCTGGCCAAGACAGCAGCAGCAGAAATTATACAAAATGGAAATTACAGCCATACATCCACAGTAATATACATAAACACAAAAAAAATCAGTACTAAAAACAAACTGATAAAATCATTAATATAAAAACATCCCCATTATTTTAAATGGTACTAAAAGTGTAACAGCAGTCTTCCTTAAAAGCATCTCAAAGTTGAACCCAATTCAATCAATTGGAAAAACATCTACATCCACATTTGTCACCTACCCATTGATTTAAAATGACTTTGAATGTGTTAAGAGACCAATTTCTTCAGTTTAATGTCCTATTATTTTATGTAGTTGAAGAAAAAAAAAATCTGTTTAAATATCTTGGCTTTTTCTTTTGAATAGGTTCTCAGATGCAGCGCTTCTTTTCGTATTTTTATATTTTATTTTTCTATCTTAAAAAAGCAGATTTGAATATTTTCCAGTTGAGCTGCTTTTCAGTTTAGTAAGAGCAGCAGTTCACTAATACATGGACCTTGATTTGAGAGTTTTATCAGCTATAGTTGAGGTTGGTTGTCTATAAAGGTGTTCCTTAAGTTATGTGATTTTGCTAGGGGTGTTTGCTTGAGTAAAATCTGGATTTTCATATAATGATTGACCTTTATCATTAGATTCATTCATTTTCTGGACTGCTTAATCCTAGCATTACATATACTAATATTTTAAAAAGAGAAAGCGTCATAATAAAATAGGTATTGCTTCAACAGCTTTACTGCAGTATAGGTGGGAAGACTGTAGGCTAAAAAAATTAAACACATGACACAGTGGCAAAGCAGTTAGCACTGGCGCCTCACAGCAAGAAAGTCCCCAGTCCAACACTGGCTGACGTTAGGAACCTTTCCTTGCTCTTCTCGTGTCTGCATGGCTTCTTTCTGGGTACTCAGGCATCCTCCCACTGTCCAAAGACATGCACTGATAGGTTAATTGGTCACTCTAAATCACCCAAAGGTGTAAATGTGAGAGTGAATGGTTGATTGTCTCCCAAGCTGAAACCATCAACTCGAATCAATTAAAAAAAAAATATTTGATCACAATTTTTCTTGAATCTAAGCTTCGTTTTATTTTTATTAGTATTGCTGCAGAAAATATCTATATGCTCACCTCCCTTCAAATTAACCATCACTTACTCTGTTAAAGGAGTGATATATAGCTTTTTTTTAGATGGAATTATGCATTTTAAAACATTTCCCTGTGGGCTACATAACCTGCTAGAGATGCAACGGTACTCGGGAAAACCATGTACCGTTTGGTTCGCCCTGCACAGGACAATCCACCCTTATGAACCGCGGGATTTTGGTTCGATTGATTTTCCATTGGTGGCAAAAGGTGAAAGTTCGCCCCGCAAGTCTCTCTCTTTCTGGACATGAATGTGAGTGTGGGGAAGCCTTTCCCCTCAGTGACAGACAGCAGATAGAGATGAAGCTTAGACTCAACACACATCAGCGTCCTGCACGGCTCCACCACTTTACCAAACCAGCATCCGCCTGTACCCGCGTACATTAGACCCGCAACTCAACCCGACCTGTGATTAAACACATTATCTACACAGTAACTCACTTTTACGCGCGGGTTCCGGACCGGGTGCAGGACTCTGGCACATATACAATACCATGACACGCTAGTACAAGGAAATGCATACGGTAGATAACCCTGGCGTTTTCTTTTACATACCTATGCAGAACAGGAATTTATTTAAAAAAAAAAAAAAAAAAAAGCTCCCTTTGGGCTTTATGTGTGCATGTGTGTTTTGTAGACTGTATACAAGGAATAAGAAAGGGTTCTATTGTTCATTACAAAAAGTGTTATGTTATTCAGTACAGTCATAGAATTTGTTCCTACTGTAAAATTTCAGTTTTTGTTGACAAGCAAAATAAAATATATTTTTGGACCAAAAAAAAAAGTTCTCTTTATGCACAAAACATAAACCAAAACCAAACTGAAAACCGTGGCCCAAAAACCGAGGTACTGACCGAACCATGGGATACCTGTACCGTTGCACCCCTAGTAAATGCTATGATTGGGTCTGAATTCTTCATTAACTCAGTTTTTGCCAAAATTAATATAAAGATAGTTTTGCAGCACCTGGAGGGTTTAAATTCAAACTTTTTGAACTATTCGGGTCCAAATACACAAATGAACTAAAGACTAATAAAAGTGGGTTTAGCAAAATGACTCCTTTAAACTTATTAGTCACACAAACATTAAAAATATTTGGCTTTATTTTTTTTAAGCTTTACCTTTGTTGGATCTTAAATTGTTAGTAAGTTGTATACATATTTGTTGAATAGCACATATTGTTGGCAGATGTCATTTGACTTTTTTGTTTATAGATATTTTTATGTACTAGCATGTTGACCCATGGGGAACCACAGGCTCTAGTTGTGGTAGTTTTTATGTTGGGGAGAGCTGACTTTCGGTAAAAGATGTTAGTCTATATTTTTTAAGTACTGGCATAAACATGACCACAGTTGAAAACCCTTGGCCTTTTCAGTCCACGCCTAAGCTTTTGCACTTATGGTCAGACGGATGACGAACTGATGACAATACCCTCTGAGGGTAAAAATTGCTTTGTCAATCATTCTTTAAAATTTAAATGACAATAAATGTACAGAGTTATTCAAATAGAATGAACCAATTTCACTATGCAATATTTGAATAAGGAAAAGCAATAGAAAACTCCAGCCAAGTTACAAGTATTCTACTCACAATCAACTTTTATTTCCTGTCTTACAAGTGTTCAGCGTGGCCGCCACCTGCAGCACAGACAACACCAATGCGATAAGAGAATTCCAGACGCGCATCAGCATATCACGATCCACTGAGTTGATCGCTGTTGTTATTCGATGTTTAAGGTCATCGAGGTTAGCCACTCACAACTCCGAAAACTCCTCTTTCAAATGGTCACTGACTCATTCCATGACGATGCTTGAGAACTGAAGCAGTGTGTCATGAAATGGGTTCATTCTTTTTGAATAACCCTGTATTAATACTGAAATCTGGGGACTGAAGTTAGTAAATGCGTCGTTCCTGTTTTTAACTTAATTTCCCATCATGTAGCGTGGCACTGCCCTTCCCTTCAACCATCATGGGCATAGCAATGTGATTGTAAGGCCATTGAATTCCAAAATTACTAATATCTCCCAAAATATTGGTCATATAAACTTGCCGTTTTTGCTAGTTTCTTCCTTGACCAAAAATACATAAGTATGCCAAACTGCAGCAGTCAGCTCTTTCCAGATTTTGTGTGATGCCGAGACACACACACAGTCCGCTTCCCTTTTATAATAATAGATGCTTTTATTTTGTTGTTATTTCTATGTAGATTTTTTTTTCATATATCCTTTTTAGCCCTGGCCCTCGCTGCAGGGTGTTGTCATTAGTTTGTTCTCTGTCCGACTAGATGTGCAAAAACTTTGGCGTGGAGTGAAGGCAGAGGGTTTTCAAGTGCGGGCATGTTATGTTACTTTTATTATATCCCTGTCCACCCAAAATTTTTGTTCAGTCAAGGAAAGAGTTGCATTGCACAGTTTGATGGCAGAATTTTAATTTGAATTTTTTTACAAATTTTTGAAAATTTCAACTTAGAAAATTTCTCCAACTGATTTCTCGGCGACTGTTAACCCGATTCTTTTCAAATTTGACATGTTCTTTACATGTGCCTTTTTCTTAATTTTTGTATGTCTTTACGAGTTTTTGAAAAGATTGGACTAAAAATTAATCCCTGGGTAGGCAGGGTATCAGTGAGCAGGAGGGGCAGAGTGGTGCGTGGCAGGGCAGGGGTATTAGTAAGCTCCACATGGTTTTTCAGTTATAGGTTTTGTGGTGGTTTCAGCTGGTTCTGAAATAAAGGATAAGTTGTTTGTCCTTTTCAGACATGTCTTAATCGAATCAACAAAATTATCAATTGATTACACTAATGCAAAAATAATTCATAGCTCCAGCTCTGTTTGCCTCTGTAGGTGAGCCTTGTGATGACTGGTGACATGTCCAGGGTGTACTCCACCTTCACCCATTTGTCTGTTTCTGTTGATATCATTTTTGAAAAAGTGTGTTTGAATGGATTTAAGTGAGGTCTGTGAACTAAATGTGTATTTCATAACGTCTGTCACTGAAGAGTCATTTGTTGCTCTGATGCTGCAATTTTTGACCCATGATTAAATTTAGTTGTTGGTTGTCAAAAGTGTATCCTGTTACAAAAAACAAAATGCAGAAATATTCAAGGGTGAACCTGAAAAGTTTTGTAATTTTATCATAGAGACATTAATTCAAGAGGCTTTACAGTCTGTAAAAATACTGCACTCTTCTATCCTTAGATATAAATACAGTCAGGTCCATAAGGATTTGGACAGTGACATATTTTGCCTCAGAATCACACAAAGGTGATTTGAGATTAAACAAAATGTGATTGATGTTTAGTCTTTCAGCTTTAATTCAAGGGGTTTAACAGGGTAGAATTGAAGTTGGAAAATCCCAAGTCAATTCTTCAGTTTTGTCAGAACACCCACTTCAGCTCTAAAGGCTGCTACATCCTCTGCAAGAACAGAGAATTTTCTTGTCTCCCACGGCTGCAAGAATAAAATGACGTCCTTTCGGCACTTGAGTTTCTCACGAAGTATGAAGTGTCCTGATCAGAACAAACTTTGTTCCTTTTCTTGCCACCTCAAGAAGATGAACACATTTCTCTGTTTTGGTGGAGTATGTAGTAAGTCTAAGAAAACTGCCAGTTTCCCAAACTGAAATCTAATACAGCTTAATCTTTATTCACAGTGCTGAGCAACATGTGACACTGAGATGAAGTACTGTTTTACTTCTCTTTCCCTTGCAGTGACCAAATATAAAATGGTTAAACTGAATGAAGAGTAACTAGTAAGTTCAAAATTAATTACATTGAATATTAAAATACTTTTATTTGAGATATCTTCATGCGGACCACCTGCAGTACTTTAAAAATCCAGCAGGGGGGGAGGTGTAGCCCACATTTTGGGAGTCATTGGTTACAACAGTGGTTCTCAACTGGTCTGATTTGGGATTCAATCAAATCAGTCAAATTTTATTTCTGTAACGTCAAATCATAACAAAACTTATCTCATGATACTTTACATATAGAGCTGGTTGAAACCAGACTCATGGATTCATGTTTACTGTCAGTGAGTTGCTACCTAGTGTTACAAAATTAGAATAAATATTAGTTTTAGACTTTTTGTCAAAAGCAGCTAAAATTTCTTTATTGCCATTTACTATGTGACCCATTCAGAACAAGTCTACAACCCTCTTTGGGCCATGATCCATTTGTTGAGTCAGGAAGTCTTGTGGAAAATACCTAATGGAGGGCGAGAAGCAAACCTTTAATAGTTTATGTTTGATTATTACAACCTGACTCTTTAAATTGTCCTTGTATTTGAGTGTGTTTCTGTTAAATATGACTTGTTCAGAGATTGGCTGAATTCTTTCCGGCTGCATCTGTTATGTTTATTAACACAGCACTGAGACTGTGTCAGTGTGGATCACAGTTGACATTTTATTTCTAAAATTAATAATAAAAAAGTTTGAGTTACTGGTTGTCTCCTTTTTTTTTTTTATCAGTTGGGCTCGAAGTGTTTCCTTTTCCAAGCCATTGCACTGTAAAACTGTGACACAAAGTGACATGAAGGTACAACATGCAATTAAACAAAGATGTGCAGAAAATGGTCAAAAAGCAAGCATGATTAAAATAAAAAGGTTTAGAAGTTAATATAAAGGTTCGGTGTGTAAGATGTGCAGTGTCAGCCCATTGGGAATGTAGATATTTTGGAACTTGAGCGTTTTTATTGTTTGCCAGGAGGTTAGGTTTATATTACCATCTGTACCATCAGCAGGATTACACACAGACTACTGCACAGGGAGCAATGATAAACCCATTAAATCTAAGGATATATCCAGGAATTATTCTGTGTACTTAGGCAGAGGTATTGAGGTATGTAACAAGTGCTTTCCTCAATAAAAATATAATTTTGTTTTTACTACACTGTTTCTTGTCCAACTAGCACTAAGCTTGGTCATTGTGTGTGGAAGCTGGAGTTGGCAGAGAATTTTGGCTCCATTTTTAGGCTGTAGAAAATACCTCGTGTTAGGAAACTTTGGCCAATAATCTGTCTTTTTTTGTTTATTCACTCATTCAAGCTCTATTTCTACAAGGATGACTAATTGAGAATTGTTTTCGTTCTCTTTCATGGATGCACTGTGTAAATGGTATGAGACAAGCCAAAAATATGTGCATAATCAGTTCATAGATAGATATATACAAGCAGTCAGTCAGAACATACCTATTGGCTGTTCCACAAATGAAGATGAGAAACAATGACAAAAATAATTTCTACAGAAAATCACATGTGGTCTAAGAATTATTTCCAAATCCATACGACTAACTATAGTGGCAATCTAGCTACAAAAAAGGCCGCTTGAGGGATTTTGAAGCCGTTTTTACACACAATCATGAGTTGCAAACGAGGTCCACCATGGATGTGTGTTTAAACATTTTATTTTCCTGCAAAATCTTAAAAACACCTTCAAAAGCCAGGAGTTTACATACAAAAAGACCAAGTACTAACACAACCCTATCCAGACGGTCACGCACACGGGCACGGCTGAAAAACGGTGTGGCTTCCTACGGCTCAAAAATCACCCTGCCTGATCACCTGCGTCTCCCTTTAGTAACCTCTGCCCAGCTGATTACTAATGTCCACAGGTGTACAGGTAACCCTAGCAACCTGTGCCTCACCACAAATATTCCCACATTCACACAAAAATCTACAACAGTAACAGTACATAAAACCCACAGTGATTAGGTAGACATTTGGTTTCTGTTAATGTCAGTATTTTGGTATTCTGATAAGAGTCTTGGTGTAAGTTCCTGTATTTTATTTTTTTTTTTAATTATTACTGACTTGCTGTGTCTGTGTTGCTGTTGACCTCCTGGTGAAGTACCCTCTGCTGGCCGATAGGGGGAAGTGTGCGACAGTGTCGTTAGAGCAGCACCTCTGGGTCACTAGTTAACCATTAACTAGAGCCGAACCGGTCACATACAGGTCCTCTTTTACTCCATGTGGGTTTGACTACAATTGCTTAGAAGTGGATTTAGACGGTTTTGTTTTGTTTTTAATTTTGCTGGAGGGCACTCCCCAGCCAAAATAGCTTTCTCGTTTTGATCAGTTTACGTGTTTTTGCTCTGATGTCTGGCAACCCGGCGAACAGAAGGCTAAGGTCCTCCAGCTGATGACGGTAAACAGCTGATGACAGACTACTGAAGGTGTTTGTGACTGCCATGCCAAAGCCTGGATGACCCGAGGGACTCACTGATAACGGGTAAAATATCACCTGACTGTCACTTTATCGGTTTCTGGTTCACTCGGATTAGTTAGCCCAGCCAAAATGTTAATCAGCTAGCTAACACTGGCCGTCTGAATCCCCACAGCACTGATGCTAGCTGTTAAGGCTAGCTCAAATGTAGCATCTGGGTTCGTGTAATATGTTTCGTAGTCGCCGCGATAATTTCAAATAGTTATTTTAGGCTGAGTCACGTTAGAAAATGTAATAAAATGCTCTCATGTAAGGACTAACAGCTACTGCTAACGATAGGTACAGTAGCTATTCTAGCGAAATAACCCAAACTTGTATATTGTGTTTTAAAAGCTATAAGATGTCCAGCTAATAGCAAAATTAATTTATCCAGAAATGTGGAATTATTAGGTTAACAATAGCTCCTTCAAGGCACACGCATAAAGATTTTATTCATCGTTCATTATTCATCACTAAATGTAACCTATATGTATGAATACATATATATTTGATATCTGTCCCGACGAAATGTATAATTGCAGAATAAACAAAACCGTGAATAAGGATCAACGCAAATATTGTGGATGGATTAAAAGCTGAGAAGGGATTTAACACGGGATTTGTTGGTAGGTTTATTCGTGCACCCATGTATCAGGAAACACCTGTTTTTATTTCCCTTAGTCCTACATTGGGTCTTTTGTCTCTTGCTCTGATGCTGAAGTGACAGAAAAGGAAATGTGTTGGGACTGTTTCACTGGGCTATTTTTACTGTTTAAAGTATTCATGTCAGGTATTTTATCTGAGTAATCTTATTGTTTAACTCTACAGCATCTCAAGGCAAAAACTATATATTTTTTTAATTTATTTTTTAAAAATTTATCTCAAAGTGTCTATCATTTTTTTTTTTTGTAAAGTATGGGATAGTCCTTCATGGATTATGTATTAAATGCTCCTACCTAAACTGAGTAAACTTTTTTAGCTGATTGTGTAGAATATGATACGTCACTACATTAAACTGTACAGTAGTGTATATGGAGTAATTAAAAGGAGCTCAACATCTACAGCAGTAAAATATAACGCACATTAATGCAGACGTAAAAAAAAGAAAAAACAGAATGACAGGGACTATTTTACTACACAATGACTGCTGTTATGTTTGATACTTTAAAAAGTTATCATAGTTAATATTTGCATCACTGTGGGTTTTGAATGGGATCATTCACTTGTACTGGAGCATTTTCACAGTGTGGTATTAGTACTTTTACTTTCATTTCTTCACTGGCCTACTACTATGGCTTGCCACATTCTTGTTTGGCCAGTTACTTTTGTTCCTTTCCCAGTGGTCCTGTACCCTGTTTACTCTCGTGTGGCTGTTGAGAGCTGATTAAGTTATTTGCAGGTCTTCTAAGTCTACTCAGATGTATACTAAATAGTTAAGTTGAGGCTGCATCATGTGTGCAGCCCTGAGGTTAAAAAGCTGTGATGTGATGGTCACGTTCAGACCCTGAATCCTCTTTGCTGCGGTTTTAGCATTCAGCTCCTGAAAGATTTGTATTGATCCAGTGAAACCAGGAGACACGAGGGCTGTCTTCTTTTGCGCAGCAGGACGTCATTTCTTCCCCCCTGTCATCTGGTTTTTGTATTCATCCTAAAAACGTGTATTTTCTCAATTCAATCAATTTGTGGTGTGTGGTTTTAGCACTCCAATGGACTAAGCACATTTCCTGAGTTTAACACTGAGTTAAGTCACATCACTGCAAACAGTGCAACAAAAAATACCTTAATAAGTGTATACTCACAACTGAAAAATATGATAAATTAACAAAATATGATAAATACACAAATATTGTACAACTTAAGCAACACTTTTGAACAACACTAGAAGGTAATAAATACCTCTGAAATGTCAAGCACTGATATGAGGGACAGTACAGCTTTTACTGTTCTCTTATCTGTATAACCAAGGACACGCTTCACAAAATCCTGAGGTATTTTAAGAGAATTTATTGTCCAAAACTTAAAAAATAAATACCAAACACTCCAAAATCCTTCCTTAAGTAACACTGAGATAATAGAAGGGATTGCTTGTGTTTCAACCCCTGCCTTGAAGCATTACGGCTGCTGTTTATCTATGCTGTGATAAAGTGGCAAACGAAACAACAGTGTGTATGGGAAATGAAGAAGTGGGTCAGCCACTATACCACCCAGCTCTACAGTGCACGAGAGCCATTGTTAACAGAGCTGTGTAATATGACAGTATACACTGTGTGGTGAGAGAAAATGTATATGTTTCAAATTAGTTTGTTTATTTGGTTGAATCGGAGCAGTGTCACGATGATGCTCATGTTGTACCAGTCTGTTTTGGGTCAGTTTACTGTTTGATCTCAATGGATTGAACAAGCTGTTTGTACTAATTCATAGGGTTGCACAATATTGGAAAAACAGACATTGCGATTTTTTTTAACCCTGCGATATATATTGCAATATAAAAAAATACTCAGGAGAATATAATGGCTGTGTGGCACTGACGTAAATGGTCAAACTAATTAGTTGTGTTACCTTTTGTTGTGGCGACAGGTGCAAGGCACTGTCGACACAGAACATGTGTTTCAATATCATCCTTCTTGTACCTGAAATAATTCCTGATAACTGATGTGGCTTTTCTTTTTGGCACCAAGTCTTCATTTATGGTGATTTTCTCATGTTTGTTGCTCATTTTTCAATAGCAAGCAAGCAAAGTTTATTTAAATAGCACCTTTCACTGGCAAGAGAAGTCACAAAGTGCTTCACAAAAGAAAGAGAAATATTGTTACCAGCGACTCACTCCAAACTGATTAAGAACAATTGTGATTGGTGGATCACTGCACTCAGTGTGTGTCAGGTACTCTTGAATTTAGATGAGAACACGTTGAGTTAATTTGCCTCCTGCATTGCAGGACCTGCAGTGTGACTATTGCGCACATGTACATCGCGATGACAATGCTCAAATGATATATTGTGCAGCTCTACTAATTAGGGGGTGTCAAATATATGGCCCACAGGCTAAAACTGGCCTGCTAAAGGGTCCAGTCCAGCCTGTGGGATGAATTTGTGAAATACAAGAGTATATAGTTAGTTCAGGTTCCACATTTAGACCAATATGATATGAAGTGGGTCAGAGCAGTAAAATATTATCATAATAATCTATAAATACTGAAAACTCCAAAATGTTCTCCTTGTTTTAGTGTAAAGTAGAATTCCATGAAAATGTTTACATTTATAATCTATCTTCTAACAAATATAATGAATAATCAAAACAGTTTTGAACAACCTGAAATGCCTTGTGAAAAATAAATGCAATTCTACCAATATTCTGCCTGTTATTAAATGTTTTGTGTATTTGTAGATCCACTGTGATCTGTAACTTGTATGTGTAAATGATAAACTGAGGAATAATTTTGTTAGCCTAAATGCAGGTTGTTTATATTATTAGTATTTTCTAAAGGAGAGTATGTAGATGTAAAGATTTTTAGAAAGTAATTTTACTTTGTCCACTTTAAAACATAGAGAAAAGTTGGCACTTGTCATTATTTTTAGGCTATTATGTTTTTACTTTCCTGGTCTGGCCCACTGGTGATCAATTGGGCTGAATGTTGGCCCTGAACTAAATTGACTTTGACACCCCTGTACTAAGTGAAGGAATAATATCGCATATACAGGCTGTGAAATGAGTTTCTTCTGCAGGGTGGGTGGGTTCTACCTTAGAGATAGGGAGACAATCAGAATACAGTCATGCAGGGCTTTGCAATGTGACAGTTCTTTGACATTAAGAAGATGTAGCCTAGGCTATGTTGTTTCATATTGAATCAAATCACTTATTTTATTCACAACTATAGTTGAAAAGTGTTTTTGATTCAGTTTTTCTTATATTTCATTACACGCTAATTGAAAATTTGCGCAAAATTTAAAAATAAAAGGAGAACAATTAGCAAAGTATGAATCAGCATCTGTTAATGTATTTGTAAAGTATAGACAATGTAATACAGAAGTTTTGATAGATTTTGATGTATCACTGGGTATGAAATGACATCACACAATCATATTTGTTGATGTGGACATACCAATTAGTCTCCCTTTTAAATAGCAAATATAAAAAATAGAATTACAGTTTTCCAAGGATGCTGTCAGGTTATGTCTTGTTTGACCAGTTTCATAATGCAATGATACAAGAGCACAACCTCACATTCAAAAACCAAAACCAGAGAATATTTCCCATTTTTACTCTACAAGTTATTGTTGATTATGTTTTGTGCTGCAGCACTAAAACAAAGTGTGAATGATTTTTGTTTCAAAGTGAAACTGTTGATGGTTTTATTCTTGTGGTGATGTATATGGACGTTTGACCTTACATCCCTCTGCAGTTTCACCCACATTAGACGTTTTCACTGAATGAATCTGTGTTAAATGCGAAGATGTGTTTGGCTCGAGGGTCTGGACATTCCTGTGAGTCCGCTGTTAGCTTCATGCTGGTGGGTCACGAGGACCATGGGGGTCACATGACTCATTCCTTTGCTTCCCTCCAGCTGAGCCGGCTGACGTGAGCTCTTGTCGGGTGGTAAGTCTGTGTCAGTCTGCAGCTCCTTCATCTGCAGAGGTGCTTCCGTTGTCTGCCACTGGTTTGTGCCGGAGCTGAGAGAATGAAGCTGAGCACTGAGGTCAGTGATGAGCAGAGGTTTGGATATAGATATAGCCGTTCATGACATGTTTGAAGCTTATGTGAGAATCATTTATTATTCATTTTGGATAATGTGAGTTAGACTGTTTAATTTCAGAATAATGACATTTCACAGGTTTTCCAGTGTTTCACAGAAATGATCAATTAATGATAAACGATTATCTGACGGTGAAAATATTGTTGTTTGCTGGAGAATACTTTAACTAAAGGTTTAATGATGTCCAGACATATATTCTGTCTGTGTAGTGTTTACATATCTGCCTTTATGACATTTGGTATTTTTTTAGCAGTTTTATCTTGCTATCAGCAATAAGCAGGATATAGTTAATGATGGTGTGCAAGGTGAAATTTTGGACTTGTATTTTGCTGCAGTATTTTATTTTCCGCTGGTCTATATTCTGTTTGGACTGTTGGACTTGGATAATTCTCTTTGAAAATAACTGGTCATTGTAGAATGATTATGGTGATATTGTGTAGAAAACAAAAAGAATAATTAAAGGAAGGCTAAAAAAAAGGACTTTTTTTTTTTCCGAGGACCTTTTTTGAGCCCATTCTGGCTCAGCCAGTGAGCTGTAGTGAAGGCGCTGTGTCTAGCAATGTCATTGTCTTCGTTAGCAATTTCTTCAAGAATCTTCTCTGAAACTACAGGTCAGATTCAGTTCAAGTTTTATATGTATCTTCTTTGGGACATTGTCTACAATGTTTGTTCACAGTTTTAAGAAATTTAGATTTTTGACGCATTTTTGAAATATTAAAAATTTTCCTTTTCTTATAATCGACCATATACTAATGGCTTATAACATGGGAATGGTTACAGATGTCTCTATAGTTACTATTGAGCACTGACAGGAAGTCATATATGGACTTTGATTGAATTAGTTGAGTTCTCCAGTGAAAGTACCACCCACTTCTTTTGGGAGTTTGATCTCCCACATCAAGCATCAAGACCACAGGACTCTAACATAGCACCAGAACCTGACAACCTGCCAAATTCATTTTGTTTTTGATTCTTGATAGAACATGCTGGTGAGGTACAGGGCCATTGGTCATATTTTTATCTCCCTGGCAGGCTGCAGCATGTCTGTCCGTCCATTATCACTTTGTTACTGGAGAAAAACTTCACTGATGTACTTTTAATGTCCGCCCCTTCCATGAACTGACCTTTTTCTTTATCTGTTTTGAGCTTTATCTTTGCCCATGTGTGACTGAAATCATGAAATATGCAAAAGGAGGTTTTTGTTTAGGAAAAATTAGGTGATTTAAGAGACTTCTCATGAAGGCACAGACGACAAAGTATTTTTTCCTTTTTGTAGCTGCAATAATTCCATTCATCTGACTTTGCTTTTTCTTTGGTAACAAGATCTTCCTTTTGGTGTTTTTGTCCTGTTCCTCTCTTACTTTCCGACTGTGGTTGAATTTAATTCTCTTTCCTTATTGCATGTCACCATGGTTCGACTGTTGTGCACACACTCACAGTGATGATGTATAGTGTTACACAAACAGTGTTTCTCTATATTGTGACATTTGTGAAATATGGTTAAAGCTTTGAATTGTGAAAAATTAAGCGGTTATTTATTTTACCTCACTTCACTGAAATCTGATCTTTTTAAGAAAGCAGAGTGAAGAAACTTGTGCATTGTGTTAGATTTTGGGTGTGTTATTGATTGTGTTATCTTGATCCGTCACAGTGAAATTCAGCTCTGCCTCAAAAATAAAAGCATTGTCACTGGATGTTTTCATCAGAGTGATGTCACAGCACCAAAATACCACAGATTATTATAAGTGCCCCATTGGACTTTACATTGTTCTGAGGCTTAAACATCCATCATATAAGACGATTCAACAGCATTTTTTCCTGTGTGATGATGCTGCATGATGTATTGCTTCAGCATCCCCATAATGTGTGTAACAGTCACATTGCACGTGCAGTGTTAAGTACAGTCAATTGTCTCAGATGCAATGAAAATAAGCAAGAAATAAAGAAATAAAAAGGAAAGATTTGGTTGCAAAAAAAAAAACAACTAATGTCAGTTGCATAGAATGTTTTCAGCTACAGAAATACCAGGTACTTGGATTGAAGCTGAATCAAGCATGGTTTGCAGGATGAGAACGTTTGCACAAGGATTTTTTTCTTCTTTTTTTTTTAAATTTTTTAAAATTTTTTTTATGGAAAAATTCCCCAGTCTTTCAAGTAGGATTAGTTATTTCCACATACAGTAATACAAGACAACTGGTCATTTTTCAACTGTATTTTTCTTCTACCACTATATATATCACAAAAAATAAATATTGCAGTGTCTTTTTTCATTATTAGGGGACCGTGTCAGGTAGAGCTGAATGATATGAAAGATTGAAAAAAAAAAATCCAGGTTATTTCAGCAGATGTTTGATAATTTGTTGGTATGGTATTTTTTTGTATTTGAATTTCACTGAAAAAATACAAAAGTAATGATGCTGAGTTTTGTTTGAGTTTATAGGTAACAAACATGTTTCCTTACCCCCAAAAAATATAACTGTATGTAAGGGCATCTCAAAAGCACCACACTGATTTACAGTTGCAGAAAAAATTATTAGACCATCAAAAGTCATCAGAAACAATGGTTATGCAATCAAGTACTAACTTCTGTGTACCATGTGACTAAAACAGACAGAAAAGAAAACACGGAATGCCTAAAAGCTCTGTTTTTGTCAGTACAATGACACAGATATTGATGTAAGAACTGTAGTGATTTTGGTTATTATCAAGAAAACTTGGAAAATGGATAGATATCAGCTCTGAAATTAAACTGTTATGAGCTGTTTTTGTTGTTATCATTATATTTGTCCAAACGTACCTTTAGTTGTACCAGGCATTAAAATGAACAAAAAACTGAAGAAAACAAGGGTGGTCTAATAATTTTTTCTGTGACTGTATATCAGGGTAAACTCAACTTACCTGGGGGCTGCTGGAGGTACAGTCTGGGTCAAGCTGGGCCACATTAAGTATTCCACAAAAAAAGGGTTTCTTTACTTTACTTGCAGCTAGTAACATGCACTTTTTGATGAACTTGCCTTTGTTGAACAGCTTTCCAGCCCTAGAAATCATCTCATTCACCATGTAGCTAGCATCATTCTCTCTGTTGCTTTCTTGAATAAATCTTGTTTCCTCAATAGACATTTTTTTGAGATTGGTGACCTGGTTCTTTCTCTCATCTCTCTGGTATTTTGTAAACTCCTTAGCATGTCTAGTTGAGTAATGATGCCAGACGTCACATTTTGAGAGACACATGACTGGAACTGGGTGATGGCAGATATTTTCCGTCCACTTGGTGTCACTCCGGAATATGTTTCAACTAAGTGACCAACGTTCATACTTCCCCAGGTACTTCGCAGTTGGCTAGTTTGACAACTGTTGACAAGAAATGCTGCCAGAAGCTGTCATGAGACTATCAATGGTAGCCCATAAGTGATAAAACTAAATAAAATAAACGCGTGACAAGACTCAGCAAAAAGGTGTGTTTGAGAATTATGTGTGGGCCGCACTAACATTAAATTTTGATGTCAAGTAGGGGGCCACAAAATACCATCTCGTGGGCCGCAATTGGCCCCGGGCCATGAGTTTGAGACCCCTGCTGTATATGGAGTTGTTTGTGCAGACACATTTTATCGTCATCTAAAAGATATGCATTTACAGTTATTGTAGTTTCCATCATTTTCTGATTATTTGTTTGAATGTACTGTGCAAACAGGAAAACAACTCATTTTATTTTCTCTTTTCAAGCTCCTTATATAACTGATTTTCAATAATTGTTATGTGACGTTACACTGGGTGACATTCGCAGCAGTAGACACGCAAAATTTTCCTATCACTACTTAATGTGATAGGTCTCGTGTCTGAACAAATGATACTATGAACATTATGAAAAACCTTGACGTCCTATTACATTTTCTTTCAACACTTGAGAAAATGATTTGCTGCATTAATATTATGGATGGCTGTTTGTGTGGGTGCTGTAATGTCAGTACAAGCATTCAGCTCAGGCCACACCCAGACGAACTGAAGTGAAAGAATGTAAAATGATAATTCCATTTGAAATGTATAAAATGGTTTGTTTTTACGGTTCAGGTTTGGCTCCCTAGTGGTTGATTATCACACCACGGGAGATATCATGACATTCCCAATGAGCTAAAAAGATATATAAAGACAGGAGATACAGATAACTGTGACAGCCGTTTGGGAAAACCGTATGTATTTAGGAGTCAGTTAGGGAATGGTAATAATGCTGTTTTAATTCTTTTATTTATTACTTTAAGTCCCTCAGACTGGAAAAATATCCGTGACCTTGTTATCCTCTGTCAAAGCTGCTAATCTGATTCATTGATTTGATCATAAGTTGATTAAGATATTTTCCAGCTTTCATTTATCTTTTTCTGATTAAATAGATAAGGATTAAATTATGAAGCATCATGGGATCTTCTCTGTGGAGCTTTATTTTTACTTTCAAACAGCAGGAGTCTGTTGTATTTCACTGGTTGGCAGTACTCCAGTGTTGTGCATTGTGAATTCTTTTTTTTTTTTTTCTTTACTGATGCCATCTTTTGAAGATTAATAATGCAAAAACCTTTGCTCATATGTTATATTTGACAGGCATGAAGGTAACCAGCTTTACTGTCACAAACAGCAAATCATAAAAATTCAGTTCCTAATATATTAGGCTATTTATCAAGTTGTTAACATGAAGTTGTTTATTTTGGAGACTTGGAGAGTTTTTCATAAGCAGGTCTGTTGTTCTCTGTCTTTCTTTTTGGTACTTGGTTTGGTATTTTGTTTTCATTTAATCTTATCTTACAATTTAAGTTTATTATATTCAAAAGTCTTTCATTCTGTGCCCCTCAGTCTCCCTTTTTATGTATGTATACGCTTTTTAACCCTTTTAGTCACCTCACTGAATGCTGAAAATGTTTCTGTTAATGCTGCAGGTCAGTGGGTCTCTGGTACAACTAAAGCATTACTTCTCGGAGAATTCAAGCATAATTAGAATTGTACCTGAAATATCCCTAACTCGATAGATATTTATTCAGCACTCAAAACAAATTGGGCTCGTGGTGAATCTAACATATGTTGTTAAGTTTAGTGATGTATCGAGCTGTAAGAACACACATATTATGGTATGACAGTGAACTCTACAGTGATGAAAAGCTGATACCAACTTTTCACAGACAAAGGGTCATGAGTTCAACACACAGCGGCACATGCATCAAATGCACATTGTAAGCCCTCATATCAGTACATTTGCACCTGTATACAAATAATTTATAGGAGTAAGAGCTTAAAGACAGGCAGAATTTAGATGCAGTATAAGGCCAGTATGACATGAATAAAAAATAATAAGCAGAACATGTGAGGTTACTGACTTTACTGCTATACTGGGGTGCCAATAAGGAGGGGTAAACATGACAATTTGATGGGGCTCAGTGCTTTTGGGGGGCCCAGTGGATGCCATTTCAAAGTTGTGAAAACGTTGTGTATGATCGGCTGCATAAGAGAAGTATAGAAGTCTGGAGGCGAACGGTGAAAGTATGTAAAGTTTCGTTTTCACGCGACATTCCGAATGGACTGCACCCTCACCTACAAACCCCCCACCCCCGGCGCCCCTGCTACTATAACAAAATTAAATACGGTGTATATTTCTTTGATTAAACTCACTGTTTCTCCATGATAAATATTTATTGCTGGTGTCTCTCTTCTGTACAGGATCCAGACCTCCAGCTCCTTATGGCTGTATATGATGAGAACATCCTGAAGAATCCTTTCTACTTGGCTTTGGAGAAGCAGAGACCAGACCTCTGCAGCCAAGTGGCAGAGCTCCATGGCATTGTGAGTCACATGCGGTTCTTCCTATAAAGAGCCGAGGTCCCGCACCTTCCAGCTGTGCTTCATGGGACCTCATTTTGGAGAAAACAATGTGTTGCAGTCAGTTGCAAGAGAGGAGACATTTTTCCATTCCCTGTGAATTATTCTGTTATTTACATTTTTGGTGTTTGTCAGTTTAACATATAATTTTACAAGTCAAGAAAGTCTCTGTTTGTGTTAAACTACTGAATTATCAGCCTTTTAAAGCATATAAATAGAAAAACTACACATCAGACAGTTGGGGAGGTGATGTCATCTTAACCGTATATCTCCATGAGTCACTGAAAATGTCTCCGGAGCTTCAACATAACCAGACTTGTAGCATTTTTCACCTCTTTTATACTTTTTCCACCTCACTCTCAGATTGAGTAAGTAAATATGCCAAGGCAGCTAACATTTTGGTGAGATGCAGTCTACTGAGCAGGTTTTTTTTTTTTTTTTGCAACATAAAATTCTCTTCTAAATAAACAAATCAGATCAAAAAATTACGTCTGTGGTCATGGTGCAATGTTGATAATTTATCCAGACAGGTCCCGTGGCGTACACTGGAAGGGGTGGGACTTCAGCTTTCTATTTGTGTGATTGACAGCCATATTTCTGTGGCCCCTCCTCTTCACTTAATGAAAGTGGGAGATCAGTCGATTGAATGAGAGCATGACCACCACTAGCAAGGGAAAAATGAAAACATTATATTCTAAATGTTCTAACTGTCATTGTGCTTCTAAGTACACATATTCTCACCCACACCATTGCACAAGTCTGTGGAAACGTTGTACAAGGAAATCGTACCCAAACAAATGCTTCCGCCATCCTCTCCTTCCTGCTCAGTGTGTCTTATAGACAGCTGAAAGGGAAAGAGGTGTCTGTGTGTTTTTATTTGGACTTTGCCCCGAGTTCTGTCTCTGAGGGGCTACAGTTCTGCCTAAGAACAGTGCAGTAAGTGAGGAGAGGAGAATGAACCACAGTCTGTTAGTTTATATTGTTTCACACATTCAAGCTGCATGATGCTATTACTAGCTGGAGGTGCAAACTCAAACTGCCCAAAGGTTAAGGTCATGTTTATTTATATAGCACAGTTAAAAGAATGCAAAGTGCTGCACAGAGCAGTGAGTAACAAATGGACGACAACTAACAGAGACCGTATTGCAGTTGAATAGTCAAAAATAATGACGTTGTAGTACCATGAAACCAAGACTAAATTGTAGAAATTTTGGATCAGGCCTCCACTGATGCTACAGTTATCAAAAATATTTCATAATTGTTAAAGACAGTCAGTGATATGTTTAGAATAGGAAGCTTATTATTGTTATTAATTATTTGAAGAGAAGGGGTAGGAGTTTATAAGTCATACTTCTTCTCACTCCTTTTTGAATATGTATTTTATGTCTTATGTTTAAATGTTTTGTGTGTTTATTTCTTTTTTTTCTACATTCATATTCGAAATAATTCAATCAATCAGACAGGATAAAACAGTGATGGAGAAAAAGAAACACGAACTACAAAAAGGCAGAACAACAAAGATAAAACCCTATAATAGATAAAAGTAGAGAGAGGCACTACCAGTGGAAAATTGTTGATAAATATTGTAAGTAAGAATGAAGCTCTGTTTTTTTTCATGTTGATTCCATCTATATTCCATCTGTGGTCAATTAAAATATTTATTAAAGTAAAGATAAGAGTCTGTAATGTCTTCAAATGGCTTACTCAAAAGCACATGAGACGATAATGATAATAAGTAGGTTATTATCTTGTGCTCTTGTCATTAGGTTGTCAGGCGCATAAATAGTGCAGGCAATGCTGTTGTATTGGACTCCAGTTTCACAGAGAAGTTTCCAAACCCAACTGTGATGCTGTATCTAATCAGACTCTCAAAGATCGCCTGATAAAAGACTGAATGTCTGAGATTCTGATTCAACAAGTTCAGTTTTGTTGTCGGTCAAACACTAGCGACATGCATAAACTAGGTCAGTGAGCTAACAATAAAAACACCAGATTATTTGAGCGAGAACACCTATGAGGTGGTTTTATTGTAGATGAGAGAACATAAGAAGTATATAGTGTTGTTCAAAAAGAATGAACTAATTTCATTACGCAATATTTCAATAAGAAAAAGTAATAGAAAACTTCGGCCAAGTCACAAGTATTCTACTCACAATCAACTTTTATTTCCTGTCTTTCAAGTGTTCATCGTGGCCACCATCTGCAGCACAGACAACATCAATGCGATAAGAGAATTCCTCCCAGACACATATCAGCAGATCACGATCCACTGAGTTGATTGCTGTTGTTATTCGATGTTTAAGGTCATCGAGGTTAGCCATTTAAAACTTAGAAAACTCCTCTTTCAAATCGGCACCGACTCATTCCATGACGATGCTTGCATCATGAAATCGGTTCATTCTTTTTGAATAACCTTGTAGTCTGTCTGCAAATGAGCTTGGATTAGATTCATACAAATGTTAAACTCTTCATACAAGGACATGGATGTGACTGGATCAGGTTCATTTTTAACCTCTTACACCGGTACTGGGGGTGGCCAAAGTTCCGTCTGCGTTACCATGGTAATGCTACAGGACACTTGTAGCAGTATACACATTCTATACATCCATGTAATTTGAGGAACATCAGTTATAAGCTCGATTAAAACCAATTTTTTGAAATCAGAACACAAACTACAAGTACTTAAGTGGGCAAATAAACCAAGCTAACTGTCCCAGACCAGCGCATGTCAGTGCTAAGCTAATACTAAACAGATCAAACAGTACAAGTATTATTTCTCTACAGCTAAAACTCACTGAATGAGCCAAATGAAGTAACAATATGAAGTAATGATTATGAATTTTGTCTTACCTTTGCTGTTTTCTGATCATAACTTAGTTTTATATGAATGAAACTGCTGCTGTTGGCTAATCCACTGTTTTGTGTTACATTGAAACAGCTAGAAACAAATGACCCAGTTCTTAACTGGTTAAAGTGAGGCTAAATGTTTAACTGCCACTCTTCAATACTGGGTCGAGTTTTCTATTTAGCATCTGTCTTTTGTGGTTTTTATGCTTCCGGCCTCCTTTTTCTCTTTCTCCCCCTCTTCAAACCCTCTGCACTTATTTGTTCAAATTGAATGAGGTAACATCTGAAGTCATCACTATTACGCTAGTGTTTCTTTTATTAGATAAGCTTGTCATAGTATGATTAACTTTTCTATGTAGACTGTCAGATGCAACTTCAACTGCCCAACCTGAGAGAAAATGCAGCTACAAAGAAGGTCACAAATATCAAACAAAACAAAAAAGAATCCCTCTAAAAACATGTTTTAACTTGTCAAGATGCTATGAAATGAGAATAAGATGTCTGAAAAGTTGCCAGCAGTTGCTCTGACTCATCTGGAAACTCAGATGATCCAAATGTCAAACCATCAGCAAAACATAGGAAAATACAACTAACCAGATTACAGTTACTAACACACATTTAACAGCAGACTGCTGACCTGGAAAATTAGTTACAAGTCAAACATCTGCACAACACTCTGTTCAGAGCATCAGCATAAAAACACTTCTAATTCATGACCAGAATTTACTGTTTGTGACTTATGTATATGCATCCCACCTGCCTACATCACTGCTCACATCAGTCAAAAGTGAAAGATCTAATAGTGTTTGTGTTCCATGTGGTTGAACTTTTGCAGGTTCTGGTGCCTTGTTGTGGAAGTTTGACTGTCAGCAGCTTCTCAGACTCTCAGTTTGACAGCTACGTCCTTCAGCCCACAGAGGACGGATACCAGACTACAGATGGAAAGGTTGGTTTCACATGTTCAACAAATATCACCATTGAAACTCTGCAGGAATTTAACAGTTTTTAATCTGTTTAGTTGACTAAATCTTAATAGAATTAATTTTGCTTTCATTTTTACTGGGCTGCTTACACTGTATACATTTTGTTGTTAGAGTTGTTCTCATCCAGTTCAGAGGCTGTGGGAATAATCCTGGAAGTGTTACTGCAAGTAACACCAGCATAAGAATAACATAAATATGTGACACTATCAGTTACTGTAACAGTTAATAAGCTCATTAATAAACATGTACCAATGTTTCAGTAACACATTTTTTTTTTTTTTGCTCAGACAGGTTTTTGTGTGAAAGGAGGAAACACGATGCTTCCTGATCATTTGGAATTTACATTACCAGTGCTTCAGAAAGATACCAAATCCTGGTTATTCAGCAACAAAACTATACTTTTAGAAAAAAGACAAAAATCTAGGCACTCACTTGGTTGGAAAAATTAGAAATTGTAAAAAACCTTTATTTCATGAGGGCCTGTAGATTAATTCTTTAGGGCTGGAGTTAAAAACACACCAACGCATGTCAGCATAATCCTTCTTCAGGGTGTCCTAAACTATACTTTAACTGAGCTTTATAATGTAGTGCCTTTTAAATTTTGTTACTTTATGGTGTTTTGATTTCCATTTTGGTTCATGGTTTAACCTTTTGGTCTCATAAAAAACATTCTAGAGATGGATGGTGAAATGTATTCCCTATAAACATAATGTTACTTGTGTTGGTTAGGTGTTTATCTATGTGTACTGTGTCTGTCCTTGTCAAATAAGCCATTTTTTTTTGTTACTCATACCCCTCATACTGCCACATTTACAGAAATGTTGATTATTTCATGTTATCCTTAGAAGAAATAAAATGCGCTGTCATTTTAACTGATTTTAGATTTGAAAACTGCTACAGCCGCATTGTCTGGAAGAAACAGAAGGAAATAATGCAGTTTTTGGCAATTGTTTTTAGCAGTAGATTAATACACATTTGTTGTTCCAATGGGATTATTGAGTCAAAATAACAATCGGATACAGAGGAGTATTCGATTTTAGTTCCATGATTAGCCTTCATTTCCAGTATTTTGCTTTTCTTATATTTGTATAATATTGTGTATTCATGTTAGTTTTGTTATCGTGCAGGATGTTCGGATCCAGGACAGGCAGGTCCTGCTGGGATCCAGCTTCCCATCTTCATCAGCGGTCCCCATCCTGTTTGAGGAAACCTTCTACAATGACCAGGAGCAGAGCTACAGCATCTTGTGCATCTCCAGGCCCATGGAGGAGGAGCCGAGTTCAGCTGAGCTCAGTCCACCGCCGCCATACTGCCTGAAGAGCATGGAGGAAGTCAGGGAATTTCTTGGCCGCCACGCACAGAAACTGGACAAGTTCATCCATGGTTTCTGCCAGGCCTTTAAAGAGCAGGAGAGGAAGGGACTCCGACATCACATTGTAAGATTTAATTTCCTCTTTTTTTTAAATTTATTTTACAATGGTCTTGTTCCTTTCTTCTGTGTTTTTTCATTCTTTCTTTCTTTTTTTGTCCGAGTTCTATTTTTAACCTGTCCCTTCCAACCTCATCTGTGTTAATTTTTGCTTGTAACTGAAGAACCACAAGACCAAAATTAATCAATGACACCTTATTTGAAAGATAATAGCCTCTAGTTTCAGAAAATGTCTGTTTTTAGTATGTGGTAAAATACAACTTTAACTACTTATACTAGTCCCACTAGCTTCAATCACCACCCAGGTGATTCTTTCACCAATTATGTTTTGGTGCTCAGGATTACTGTCAAACAAGATATAGCAACCTTATACTGACAAAAGTTTTATTGTAAAAACATTAATGTATTTAATACAAAATGGCAACTGGATCGCCAGTGGTCCGGTGGATATGGAGAAGTTAAATTATTTTTTTATCCTTGTTCATTCTGTTCACATAATAAAGGTATATGCATTGTGACAAAATCTTACAGAATGTGAGATAGACTACTTAACTACTGTCCTGATCTGCCAGTAAATTTGGAATTTTGTGGGTATTCAGGTTAAATTACAATGTTTAAAAAGTCCTTATCATTTTCCCTTTTAGCTACACACTTTTTCGTTCAATAGCTGTGATCAACTTTAATGGAAAGCTGAAGTGTTTCCATTAACCTGCTGAGTTACTTACAGCCCTTCTGTCTCTGTCTGTTCAGGACTCGGTGAATGGTCTCTACACTAAATGTCTTCAGTGTCTGTTGAGAGACTCTCGCCTGGTGAGTAGAAAGTGATGGAGACACAAAATAAGGCAATAAACGTTTCATTAATGACTTATCATCTTCAACGCTCTGATCTCAGCTCCTTCAATCCTTGTCGACTGTTGCACTTTTTGTAGAACAGTTCAGGATATTCAGGACTCATTAACTACTCTGTAACTGAAAATAATATGAGCGCCAGTTGAGTATCTACAGGGAATACATTAATAGGGCTGATGAAATTAGTTTTGGAGTGATATTTGTGCTTTTTATGGCCATTTGGGAGGCTGTACTTCCTAAAATGTAGTCTCCCTAATTCATAAAAATTAGTGGGACAGAATATTAAAACACCATTCAGTGTAATACGCTGCAGCATCGTAAAGGATGGAATAAATCAATACTGCTTTAAAACCGCATTATGTAATAACGATGCAATATGTAATAATGTAATCATTTTTCATCTCAAAACGTAATAACCCTACATTTTGTAATGACATTCTTGAATGCGTTTTGTAATAAACTTTGCCACATTTTGTAATAACTTATTACATATTGCAACAGTTTTTACAAAATGCGAGTGTAGCATTTTTTTAAAGGAAATGTAATAATTTGGTGCATTATTTAATAAACTGTCAAAATTGATGCCTTGATTGGAAAAACCATCATACCAGCAAAACAACATAGCATTCCAGCTTAATTAGAATTCATTTAAAAAAAACCTAGTAGGATGTTTCATTGGTCAAACTTAAATCAAATGTAACTGTAGTCATTATAATGGAGAATGTGTTTGCAAGCTAGACTCAAAAGCTGCATTAATTAAGTATTACTGACCAGAAACTTACTGGTGCACTGAAATTTGGAAGACACAATAGGTAATGTTATTCCAAAATTGGTTTGAGAATTTTATTACATAATGAAGTGAAAAATGATTACATTAATACATATTGCACCGTTATCACATAATGTGGCGCTACAAGGCTATAGTCTCCAGTTTTGAGAGGGATAGAAGTTTTTATAGAGGGTGCATTTGTGTTTTATTTTAAGTGTTTGCTGTAGAAGTGTCCATTAATACCTGGTGGATCTGTTGCATTGAATTAGAAGAACACAATTTATGTTGAACCAAGTGAAACTTCTTTTCACACTTCAGCAATTTCTTGTTTGGTGGTGGTTTTCCAGATGAATGGAAATAATGTGTTTACATTTAATGGACTGCATCTTTTTTTTTTTTTTTAAGTGGGGTTATAGAAGTACCCTGTAAAACCTCCACCTTATATAACATGAATTAATTTTCTAAGTCACTACATGTTTAGTGCTGCATCTTGTACTGCAACATAACAATTCTGTGAGCTTTGACATTTGCCCCACTTTACTGGTTTAAAGGACAATTTGTTTATGAGGTCCTGAAAATGTACAACTTTTCAAGCTGTTTAGAGGCACTCAGAGGCATCAGTTGTTTAAGGCTGTGTGAGGTAAAGTTTCATTCTAAAAAAGAGAGTAACAGATTCAATCTGATGTCTAAACTCATCTTTATGGGCAATGTTCTCTGAACTAGAACACAAACTTCCTGTGAATCAGTGACATGTTAGACCCTTAGGACTGAGAAGTTCAGAGACAGCTGCCCACCCATAGTGTTTCTCTTAGTTCTAGTTCATTTTCTGCTTAATCACAGTAAATACTAGCACAAGGAGCAGTTGCATCACATCCTGTGCTGTGCCTAATGCATTTTTCTTGATTTACATGGTCTGATGTTGTTTTCAACAGAAACTACTGGCGAAGCAGGAACTTCAGATGACTCTTCTCAAACAGGCGGTGGAGGTGTGTCTAATCAGTGTTATGTAAAATATGTCTGTCCATTTTATGGATGCATAGACGTGCAGCATTAATCACATCAGTTACGTTTTATTAATCAGAAGGATGTGTCAGACATGTTTAAAGTGCCTTTTACTTTACTGCTTTTACATAGATGTATTGCACAATAACTTCTTGCTACATGTTAAACTTATTAACCCTGTGAGGCTGCTGAAAGGTGTGTCTGCTGGATAACCAAGCTGTACAAACGCATCAGTCCAAACAATTAATCCATCTTTAAAAGATTCTATTAGAAAGTAAGATTTAATTAAAATATAGTTCCTTCATATTGATCGTACATGAATTCAGTGATTTTAATTTGATGAACCATTTAGGCTACTAAAAAAGAATAAGCAACTATCATTGCTAGATTATTCTTCCTTTATCGATACAAATAAGATAAAACTTTGTATACATCTTCTCTCTTCATAGTCAGGCTCATGATCTACTTCTAATGCCACCAAGCTGCTGGACCAAATGATATCCACCCTCTCTTATGTCTCTGTGACATGTTTTTTTTTCTCCCCCAGATGTATATTCATCATGGTATCCATGATCTAATCTTTAACTTTGTGGGAACGCTAGAAGCCAGCCAGGTAAGTCTGAGAGATGTCACTGCTCTACTACACTTCTTTGGAAAGTCAAATATATGTATAGACTGGCTTAGTGATGATGTAGCAGGAAAGCAAATGCACTAGCTGGAGCTGCAAGTACTATAAACCAGATGCAGTGCAGAGAAAATACAAAATATGACCAAAGTGTAATTGTGTTGTGAAGAAAGTTCAATGCTAAATGTACAACACAGTAAAGCACTAAAATACTGAATTATACCCAAAGGCATGGAATAAATATACTGCTTTTTTTTTTACCCTGGCTTAATGCCTCTGATACAAAGTAGGTGAAAATTGATGTTTTAAATCGAATGATCAGACTTAATCTTGGCTCTTAGTGTTTTCCTGCCAGTGAAACTGGGTTTAGACTTGATTTCAGTCTAGTCAACATCTAAACACATGATGTGATCTCTTGTCTGATCTCTAACAGGATGCTGCTTTCAACAAAATAACCAGGAGTCTGCAGGAGCTGCAGCAGAAAGACCTGGGAGTCAAACCAGAGTTCAGGTCAGTTCACTTAGTCGCACTTCTTGACCCTCTGCTTCATGGTAAACGTTGATCTCTTTGACTGAAGATGATCTGATACAGTCACACATAGTGGATGAATACTTGTTTTATTGTAATGGACAAAATTGCATATTTGGGGTTTTAAAATGGAATAAGTCTCATCACAAATCATTAGTTTGTCACTGTTGATGTTTGAATTACATACTTAACACACTGTATATTAACCGATGAATAAATGTAAGAAATACATGTAATTCTTTGATGAATGTTCAGAGCTGTTTCAGCTCTCTGGCCTGTAATCTGTTTTGTTATTGTTGTTTACAGTATAAATTTGTCTCGAGCTAAGAGAGAGCTGAGTCAGCTCAACCAGCAAACGTCCCCTCTTCTCAAACTGCTGTGCCTGCGTAGAGTCGCCCTGACTGCCACCCAGACCCCCAAACGCACCGGTGAGCACTGTGGCTGTATTTGTGACTTCTTCTCAAATATATACCTCTTATTGAAAACAGTCCTGATAATTCAGCTAATTTTACTGGGGCAATAAATGACATTTAAGTCATGGGAAGTAGGGAAAAATGTGATTTCCTGTATTTTCTCAAATAAAAGCCTCATGTCTGATAGTGGTTGGGGTTTTGAACAATACAAATTGATTAAGTACAACCCTCAAATACAGGACAGTATGGTGGAGTTGGTTCATTGGCTCTGATCCAGACCATGTTGCTGCCGTAATTGCCTAAGTCATTACATGTTACTATATGGACAAAAGGATCTGGACATGTTGAATTCAGGTGTTTCTTTTCTAACAGGGGTCTAGGATACAAAGCAATCATGACACATGTCATATATTTTTATATTGGGATAAATATCATTGCATTGGTTAGTTTTGTTTAAATTGTTATCTTTGCTTCCAAAATGCCTCAGAAATGTTTTTTACTTAATTTCTCTCAACATAGATTTAGATTTCTTGCTTTTTTGTGTTTTTTTTTATCCATCATTATGATATTAAATGTTCTACCTCTAAATTTCTAAAATATTTTTCTTACTCTGACTGTAAATAATAATTTTCTACCTCATATAACCAGCCACTTTCTTCATGTCACCCATTAAACTTTAAGGAAATATTGATATTTATAAACTATATGGACACAAATATTGGGACACATCCTGTCTACAGCTTTAAGATATCCTGTTTGTGCTGATTTGAGATAAAAACATCAGTATTAATATGATATTTATCACAATATAAAACTATACTATGACATTTTCTAGCCCAGACCCTTGTTAGAAAAGAAACACCTGATTTCAATGTGTCCTAATACTTTTGTCCAAATACTGTATGACTTGGGGAATTATGCTATGAAGCTAATGATTTGGTATTTTATTGACATTTGTCCACAGACAAAATACATAAAATGCCACAACGCTTCCTGGACAATTTTGATATCAAGCACTGATGTTTTAATCCATCTTATTTATTTTATGCTGATGTGTTGTATATTCAGAACAGGTGTAAATAAAGCATGTGATTTTTCCTGTAAATGTTTCTCAACTATATCCTTGTTAAGAAATGAAGGATGCTTATTCACTGACACAGTAGGAGACGTTTATTGTGAAACGATTACATCTGAGCTTGTATTTAAGGGCGTTTTCAGACTGGGTATCTGGATCCGTGCTGTACCTGGACATGATCACACCTTTCCCGCAGATGTTGTGTTCACAAGCATGTACCGTGGCCCGGGCCCGAGAACGAGTGGGTGTTTCAAGGCCGAAACAGTAGGTGGCAGTGTAGAAGGAATTCTGTAGCTATCCAACAAACGCAGAAGCGACAAACCCTTATATCATCAATCGAGTGACTGTTCTGTTCACAGGCAATACTTTTCTATCTGTTAGGCTGTTTGAGGCAAAGACAAGAAGCGCAACCTTTGTTGTCCCTGATATATCAGTAAGTGGTTCGGTCGATAAGGCGAGACTGTGCCACGCAGATCCGAGGCTTATAGTGATTAGGCCATTTCCGTTGTCGGAGTGGTGATTAGGTCACTTCCGGTCTCAGGTACAGATCGCTTTCACTTGACAACGTTCCGCTCTGGAATCCACGCAGTCCATACCCAAGACTACTTTCACTGCTGGACTCGGGTACAGTACTCGCGTATGGATCGATTGCGTTCACATTGATAAAATTAAGTGGACTGTGGGTTCCAACAGACTTGAATATCCAGTGTGAAAACGCCCTAAGTGTAAGGAATATTTACAACCAAAGCAAAACTTGACCAATTTTTTTTCGTGTTACCACTTTACAGTACATGTGTTTGTATTGGGTTTCTGTCATTTGGCTCAGTTACAGCAGTAAAAATGTACAATTCTAGCACATTCACTCTCTGAAAAATTATCCCGTCAGCTGCTCACCTCTGCACATAGGCAGAATGAACTCTGCATGATCTTGTAGCAGCCTCTCACTGTCTGTAATCAGATCAGCACACGGGACAATATCAGCTCTGTCTGCCTCTAATGTGTTTGTCCAGTTTGCTTTGGAAATCCGAGCTCATTGGCCCACAACAACCCCGCTGTCAGTCTGCAGAGTGGTACGATCTGCTCCTAATTAATGTTTGTCGAAAGGATAATTCACTCATTTGGGTCAGACAGAAGGAGCGTGTCCCGCAGTGTCAGGAGAACACCGTGGAACAAAAATGATTTAATGTGCTTTTTGTGTTTGACCTAACTGTGTGTGCTCTCTCTGCAGTCAGTATAGAGGCTGTATCTGCAGACGACCTGCTCTCTGTCATTCTTTATCTGCTGGTCAAGACAGAAATCCCCAACTGGTGAGCTTAAAGGGAGATTTACTGTGACTTTTTTAACCCTGTGGCTTGTGATTTCATGATTTTCTCAAGTGGGTCAATCCATACCAAATCACTCATACCACCCAGTTCATGCCATGGATTCTATTCTATTCTATTCTATTCTATTCTATTCTATTCTATTCTATTCTATTCTATTCTATTCTATTCTATTC
>JAPQRP010000025.1:23287937-23300107 GCA_037367295.1 Apogon hyalosoma
ATTGTACTGACAAAAACAGTGCTTTTAGGCATTCCATGTTTTCTTTTCTGTCTGTTTTAGTCACATGATACACATAGTAGTTAGTACTTGATTGCATAACCATTGTTTTTGATGACTTTTGATGGTCTAATAATTGTTTCCGCGACTGTATGTGAACAAAACAAAGTTGTGATTTATATCAAACTTAGTATGTCTTTAAAATAGCTTGACTCACCTATTCAAGATAATATTTGAGGGAAACCGAAATGATCAGGGATGGGAAATTATCATGATTTATAAATAAAACAAGATGGAGAAAAAAAACACTGACCTGAATAACAATAATTTTATTCATTAAACACAGACCAGAACTTTCTAAGACAAAATCTTCATTAATCCTCTACTTGATGCATAATGGATCTAAAGTTGTGAATAAAACTTACAGTGAGTGTTGTTCTTCCAGCTGCTTCTGCTGCACTACAAGGCCAACACAGATGCTCAGGATAACAATGGCAACACACCGCTGCACCTGGCCTGCATGTACGGACATGAGGACGTAAGTCAAACACTGTTTTTCGACTACAACAGAGAGTGAATTATTTACTTGGACATTCTAATTCAAAGATTATTATTTAGTACTTCTTTATGTGATTTAAAATTGTACTACTTTTAGATTTAACTTTTTTCTTATGTGTGTAGATGAAAAATCCCCAAAATAATGTCTAATTAGTCATAGTTTCTCAGACAGTTCAATTCTATTAGAAATTATCTTGGCATTATTAAAATATTGCCTTTCTTTTTTTGCACTTTATACTTCTGCTTCATCTCAAAGGAATGTTGTATTTTCACTCCACTAGTGTGTGAAGGCTCTGGTTTATTACGATGTCCAAACGTGCCGCCTGGACCTGCAGAACGACAAAGGTGATACAGCACTGCACATGGCGGCCCGATGGGGTTACGAGGGTATAATTCAGGTGCTGCTGGAGAACGGAGCGAGTACTGACATCCTCAACAAGAACAAGGACTCCCCTCTGCAGTGTGCACTCAACTCCAAGGTAAGAGACAGACAGCAGAGCCTAGAGGGACAGTAGATGGATCACATGTTAGTCTGTGATATTTTATTCACTTTCCATTCATTCCCAGTAGAACAATGACACCTGACTATATTACCAGTTGAAACACATTAGATCACCACAGATGTGGTTGCTCTGCTTAACCTCCTGAGGTTCATCCTTTTCTGTCTTGCGGTGAAGGTTATTAAATGTGGGAACTGACTGCAAGGTCCTCTTTCACAGATCGTTTAAGACAATCAAAGGGACGTCTAAAATGACATATTCTTAATGTTTCTAATCTGATCAGCCACCGCTGTTTGGAGGAAATGAATGTGTTTGAGCGGCCGGGTCATGGGAACAGAGCTGACTGATCCTCTTAGCTATCTGTGTGGTCTGGAACTGACCTCAGATCTGCTGAAATCATGATAAAATAGAAGTTAGACAGCAGCTGACAACTTAAAATGTGACCACTCTGAAGTTACAGACCTGAAGCTTATTAATAAGCCCCTGGAATGTGATCAGTTGGAAGATGGATGATCACAAGCCATCAAACAATGCTGAACTGCTTTCATTTTTTTTTTTCAGGAGCCAAGAGCTGTATGAAAGACTGGTAGAGAGCGTGGAAAGAAAACTGTGATTGACAGTTACAGTTATTCCAGCAAATATTGATTTCTATAATCTCTCTAAGTTAAAACAGTATTGTTGTTTGTAAATTAATGCAGTTGCTTTTTTTTTGGTTTTTTTTGCATGAAGCATGGTCTGAAAATGTTTCTATTTCGCTAATTGTTACATTCTGCAAATGAATGCTCTATCAATGCAAATGAGTGAATGCATATGATAGAAAAAATCCCTTAGACATCAGCATGCAATTAAATATTTAATTTTAAATTTGGGGAAAATATCCTAGACATAGCAGAAAAGTTCATCTTGCTTTTATACACATCTATAAATTGTGAAACAACTACTACAAATATTTAAATAACTTCTGTACTTTAACTTCTCTTATCGTTTTCCTGCATTAAAAAAGGAATAGTGGCAACATTTCAGTTAATTTTCAACTGTTTGTATAGATTTGTGCTTTATTTTTCTGCAGATCCTCGTGTTGTTACAGTCAAGTCAGAATGGATGTCAACACAAAGGCAGTGGTTTTGATGTGAGTTTTGACTTGCATATTATTTCATGTCTGAAAAATAACAAAAAAAAAAAACCAAAGGCCACATGTCACAGCTTGCAGAATTGGGATCATGTGATGGCGGAAAAAGTTCCTTATTTAGTCCAGAATCAAGGCTGGCTCTTCACTCTTGGTGGATTTTGGAAACGAAGTAAATGTTTTTGATAACTTTCTGTCTTTCCTTTCCTCCCAGTCTCCAAGTCGCTCCCCTCAGGCCTCAGATTGCAGCAGCCGTCGCTCGTCCATCTCCAGCACCTCCTCTCTGGGCTCCGAAGCCAAACCAGAGGGAGAGCGAGTTAGGCACAGAGAGGTAACGAACTGCATGATGCAAAGAATGTGATAAGAATGCAACCTGATGTTCCAGCCACCACTCCTAAATGCAGTAAAAGTACTTCACGTGTCACCTTAAATTGAAAAAGACAAATATATATTAACTCAAAGAGAAGCCAATGATGTTTTTTCTATAAATACAAGCAGCATTTATAACACCTGAAGTGGTCCAGTGTAGTTTCAGGGTTGAGTTATGACCTAATGTAGAAACAACAGAAATACTTCCTCATTATATTTGTGTGTTAACAGGTAGAGAAACTTCTGCGTGCCGTTGCAGATGGAGATGTGGAGATGGTGAGAACAAATTTACACCAGCAGGACTCGTATCACATTTCCAAAAGTGACTCATCACTTTTGAATCCGCTGTTTTTGTGCGTATGTGCAGGTGCGTTACCTGCTGGAGTGGATGGATGAAGAGGATGAGGATGAAGGAGAGATCCGGTCCGAGGCTGCGCTTTGCCATCCGCTGTGTCAGTGTCCTAACTGTGCTCCCACCCAGAAGGTCTGATAGCATTCAGAAAAAAAAGGAAAAAAACATTTTGGTTCTGTTTTGTTCAGCTCAGTTTAAAAAGTCCAAACCAAAGTTTACACATTCATTGCAGTTTGCAGTTGATGTGGATACTTTGTATTTCACATTGCATTTTCATGTCCAGACCAGAAAATGCATCTGTTGGGTCTAAGCTGTGGTCCAAGGAAAGCTTCACAGTTGCAGTTTTGCTTTGGCTCAAACCAAAAAGTCCCTGATTAAAAAAGACATAGGTAGTGTCAAAGTGACTAAGAATAGTATAAATTATAGGTTTTGGTTTGCCTCTGGTCAACTTTAATGTATGGAGTAGAAACATGGACCATGTCCAAGCAAATGGAAGATTAAAGTAAAGCCTGTGAGATGAGGACATACAGGAAAATCTTGAAGATTGTTTGGACAGAAAGACCAAGCAGGTTAGGAGAATTAACACCAGACAGCACCTCCTTAAGACTGTACAAATAAAAAAAAAAAACAACACATTTTTCAGCCACATTGTTTGACAGAACAACCTACAAAGAATGCTACTCATTGGAAGAGGACGACCAAAAATGATGTAGCTTATTGCCTCACCTTTATCGAGGTGATAAGAAGGACAGGAGACTGAAGGAGCAAGAGAACTGAGGCATCCAACCCTTTTGAGGATGGAGTTTGGGATAGATTTTGGTTCGAACGCAGACAGTAATCATGACAAGTGAAATTAAAATATTAGACAGACACCCTTCTGCTGGTTATGGGAAATGTTGTTGTTGTAATTTCATGCAATATGATATAGTATCCATGGTAACATGTATCTATATCAGTATGCTAACGTACAGTGTGTGCAGAGTGTATAATAACTTTGCTGTGATGCGTTTTCATCTGATCCTCTGTCTGTCTGTCCTCTCAGCTGTCCGTCCTGCAGGCTGGAGCTCTCAATGTAAACAGCTGTAATGTTGACGGTTTCACACCTCTCCATGTCGCTGCCTTACACGGCCACTCTGCCCTGGTCTCTCTGCTAATACGCCACGGCGCTAACGTCAACGCGCGCACAAACCAGAGCGCCACACCGCTCCACCTGGCCAGCCAAAACAGCCACATCCAGGTAAGAAACAAACAAAGTAGGAATGAATATATGAAGCTCAGTCATATTCATCACCTGGGTCACATTGTTCTGTTAAGTTTTTATGGCATGTTAGTGATAGGTATAATTTTACAGTCACAGGTCATGTAGAACTGGGTCACCCTCAACACTCATCATGTCTCTGTGCTGTGTTGTTTGGCTCATGTTGCTGTGCTTCTTCAGTGCCACCTGGAGGCAGAAAAGAGAATATGAGAAAGGATTTATTATTGCACAGTGGGGATGAAAGCTTGAAAAAGCTTGTTGTAAAATAAAGAACAATCTGAACTTGAAGTTTTTGGTTCGGCTGTATGTTTGACTAGGGCTGTGTTGATTTAGTGTTGTTGTCCCGATCTTAAGCCAATTCATTTATTAATCTGTATCAGTTAATACAGAGATCACATCTAGCACTTCTATTCTTCTTGATGATACAGTTGCATGGTGTAAACCTCAAATATAGACAACTTATTAATACTCTAGTCCACAGGTGTCAAACATGCAGCCCGGGGGCAAAATCCAGCCCTCCAGAGGGTCCAGTCTGGCCCTCAGGATGAATTCACGAAATGCAAAAATTACACTAAGATATTAACAATCCTTTTAGTTTAAGTTCCACTTTCAGACCAATTCAATCTCAAGTGGGCAAGACCAGTAAAATACTATCATAATAACCTATAAATAATGACAACTCCAAATTTTTCTTTTGGTAAATGTAAATATTTTCATGTATTTACACTAAAACAAAGTACATTTTTGCAAAAAATGTGAATAACCTGAACAAATATAAACAACCTGAAATATCTTAAGAAAAGTAAGTGCAATTTTAACACAATTCTGCCTGTTACTAAATGTTTTATGTATTTGTAGATCCACTGTGATCTGTAAGTTATAATGTATATGTGTAAATGATAAACCGAGGCAGAATATTGTTAAAATTGCACTTATTTTTTTCAGTTTGTTCATGTTGTTCACATTGTTTGAAAGGATAGTTGGTAGACGTAAACCTTTTCATAATGTAGTTTTACTTTTTTTGTTCTAAAACATAGAGAAAAGTTTGGAGTTGACATTATTTATATATTATTATGTTTTTATTTTACTGGTTTGGCCCACTTCAGATCAAATTTAGCTGAATGTGGCCCCTGAACTAAACTGTTTGACACCCCTGCTCTAGTCTATTTGCTTGAAAATTGGAAAAGTAACAGTTTTTGTCAGTAGTTGTCAGTATTTTTTGTCATTTCAGTAATTGTAAAGCATTGGTTTTTATTCCAGATAATCAAGCAAAAGACACTGTTTTTATAAATAGCTCTCATCACTTCCCCTTTTTTAGGCTCATACTAGGAAAACTAGAACATTCAGACTGACATATATAACACAAAGTGGTGTAGTAGTTTAGCATTAACATTACTAGTCACAGAAAATTAAAGTCACAACTCTTAAGTGCAGCATTACAGGAAATCTAGTATGATTCCATACTCCATTTTCAAGTGTCCTTCAGTGTAGCTTCAGTACAGCCTTTTTGTTTTCTGATTTAAAACATTCTTCTCTAAACATTTTAGCCACAAAGAGTTTGCTCCATTTAGACACGCTTATGACAGACAGGATCCAGGTTAGATTCACGCTCAATAAATCTGATTCACATTCAGTTAAAAATGATTTGCCCTTGTACCAATTTTTTAGGTCAGATCAAGACATGAAGTGTTTTACGTGTGTGTTTTTAGGTGGTGAGGTTTCTGCTGGAGTGCAATGCCAAACTCAACAAAAAGGATCAATATGGGAACACGCCTCTGATACAGGCCTGTCTCCGTGGAAACCTGGAGACGGCCACCACCTTGTTACAGGTAAACACACATGCTCTTGAACACACTGTAACTACATGTCATAGTAGTAATTCTAATGAAACCTGTTTGTGTTTTTAGAGTAACGCACTGGTGAATGTAGCAAACCATCAGGGGAACACTGCGCTGCATGAGGCGGTGCGTGGAGGACACCAGCCGCTGGTGGAGGCGCTGCTGAGGGGCGGAGCCTCACCTGGTCTGAGGAACAAGAGGCAGAGAACGCCACTGGACTGTGCATATGAACTGGGCGGCAAGGTCCTGCTTTACCCACACAAAGGATCAAATGTGAACGTTAAACATATGGGCACAGTCAGGGAACTATGAACATGATGGGTGAAAAAAAAAAAAACTTTAAGAGACTTATTTTATCATTTGTAGCTGATACATAACTGTTTGGGAGTCCTACAAACAACTTTACTGTTTCTAAATGAGGTCTACAAAAAAAAAAAGAGAGAGCTGATTAATTTTCATTGTGTTAAACGACTACGTTTGACTCCACATTTACATTTTTGTCTCATACTTTACTTGCCCAAAAGAGTACTGGTTTATATCTCAACCTTAATGACTATAGGTTTTAAACATTATTCTACTTACAATTAGTCACTCCAAGCAGGATATTGGGATAATATTAAATCATTTGTGCTTGACAGATAATTTTGATTACCAGCCTTGAGGACTAGATAGCTTTACCCTACGTAACCAGGCTTCCCTTCATATTGATATCCCCCAGTCCTAGACTGATTAATTTTTTTTTAACCAAAATTGCAGGAGTTGCAGTCAATAATATACCTGACACTATGGTAATGTTAATTTTGGCAACTTTAAGTGAAAACAGCAATTTTTGATATGCTGAAAAATTTGCCCATTTTTGATGTAGTTTTTTTTTTTACCCTACATAACCAAGATGTTTTTCACAAAGATTTCAGTGAAAATGGCTGAAATTGACAAATGTCTTTGCATGGCCTCAAAGTACTAGAAATACCCTTTCCATCCATGTATGACACTTATATGCCAGGTAAATGTAGGCCGACTTATTATCATCTGAACAATTCTTTTACCCTACGTAACTGCTTGACCACACCCATATCATGCTTTGAAAAGGATGGGAGAAAATTTTGTGTACATTGGCACAATGACAGACCTGCAAAAGAGGCATCAGAAATATTCAGAATATACAGAGATTCTACGTTATAGTCACTAGTATGAGTTTCAAAGCTAAAATCTAAAATAAAGATAACAGTTTAATGGTTGAGAATTGATCCCAGTGCACTGCAAATATCTGGAAAAAAAGTTTACATTTTGACAAAGTTGGATACAAAATACTGGCTAATCAGTCAGAAAGTTAAAAGTTAAAATACTGTGTACTTGTAATATGTGGAAAATAAAAGGAAAATGAGAACAAAACTCCAATTGCTGTAAAGTGTAAGCCAGGTTTATGGGTCTCTGTTGGTCAAAATAATTTTCTTTAAAGCAAATAAAATTGTGTATGACTTTATTTTCATAGGGATGTGGGCATATGTAAGGTTTGTTTGTTTGTGTTGTACTGTTTAACTGGTAACTATGTGACAATGCATCTTACATGAGCTGGTGGTTTAATGTAGAAGTTATAAATCAGTTAGTTTAACATGTTAGTAAAAATTGTGTGAGTGAGAGTAAACATTATTTTATTTGGCCTCAAAATCTATAATGAAAACCAAAATAATAACACGAGCTATAATGGTTATTTTTGTTTTCTGCTGCAGAACACAGAGATCCTGAGAGCTCTGCAGAAAGCATCTGGACTTTCCCCTGATGCTGAACCAATCAAACTGCTATCTGTGCCCAAAGGAGCTCTGGGTAATGAACATGAAAATGATGATGGGTTTATTTAATGTTGTGAAATCAGGTGCCATGAATAGTGATTATTTATTATAAACTTCCCCTCTACGTTTATAGTGATGTTTATCTCACACATTTCTTCAATTTGGATTTTTATCTGAACCTTTTTTGTTCATGCATCCCTCTATTGATGTCCTGTAATTTAATCTGGAGCCTTTTGTGGCAACAATCTCTTGATCAAATTCAGATCATACTAGAGATCTTCTATTAAAGGATTTTATCTCCTTGTTGTGGTCACAGCCCATTCGTTTGTTCAGCGTCTGCGGCTGCAGGACCACGCCAACGGCAGGAAACAGAAACTGGCTCAGTCCATCAGCAGGTATTCGAGCTCTGTTTAGTTAGATCAAACCAGCTGCGTGGCTTTCACTGTGTTTAACTACGGCTTCTTTGTCATGTCAGGATTCATCAGATGAAGAAAGGATCCTCTGGTTCCTCACCTGTCCGGTCACCAAACCTCAACCAGGTGCATTCTCTTAAAGGGGTCATATTCTGCTAAACCCACTTTTATTAGTCTTTGGTTCATTTATTTGTGTATTTGGACCCTAATAGTTCATACAGTTTGAATTTGAACCCTCCAGGTGCTGCAAAGCTGTCTTTGCATTCATTCCTGCAAAAATGGAGTGAATTTCTACATCCTGTTTTAATTCCTGCTTAATTTGTTACGTTTTATAACTAGTTGCGTCACAACATTTGCACATATAAGGTCAAGACTTCCGACGAACATTTCTCCGAGTACGTCATAAATGTTTGTCAGCAGCAGCGGTTGTAGTAAAACTTGTAAATATGTCCAAACTTTGAGCCAGTTACCTAAAATGTTCAGTTGTTGGTTAACAGAACAGCACAGCCAACAACCTGCGGGGGGGTGGGGTGGGGGGGGTGAAGTGGCTCATGTCACTAGAGAACAGTAGATCTCAATGGACATAAGTTGAATTTTTAAGTATATGCAGTTTTCTTTAAATACATCATGTTTTTCTATATTATTGATGGTTGAGTTGAAACCTCTGCACAGATAGGAAGTGACCGCTCTGAAAACTGATGAGACGACTTGAAAAATATCCAGTCAAGTTTGCAGCCTGACCTAACCCTAACCCAACATAACTTTCTGAGCTGATCTTGCCTTTTCTTTGCAGGTGAATTCAGACAGGAGGAGGTTACGGCGAGGGGAGACGGTGGAGGTCAGCAGCCCCTCGGGAAGCCTGGAAGGAGGGCCCCGGCTCAGAGAGCGGCCCCTGGGTCGCTGTCACACTCTGGACTCTGGAGAAACCACAGCAGAGCAGCAGGAGCCCACTCCCACAGACACTTCAAAAACTGATCAAATGGATGAAACGCACAATCCAGACGTGAGCGACGACACACAGAACCAGGATTTAGATGAAACGCAGCCTGACTCGAGCGTAGCGCAGATGTCAGATGGGTCTAATTCCAGTACCGTTAGCTCGAATTCGCCACATTCACGAGCTGACAGCGCCGTCGAATCCGCCCTCGCCGACGCACTGAACGATGACTCCACTTCGACTGAGCTGTCTGACACCAGCAGCCCCGGTCTTCTGCCTCTGAACGGAGAAGCAGACGACGGTGAGACTCATGTCCAGCAGATAGAAAACACAAACGGAGACTCGTGTCCTCCTCGTCCCACCGACCTCCACATCCCCAACTACAACGACGGAGACCATGAGAGCAACTCCAACTCCCCCCAAGACGCCTGTCCAGGGTCAACTGACTGAAGCAGAAGGGTTTTGTACACGTCTGTGTGCGGTATGAGGTCAGATTTTGGAGCTCATGTAAAGAAACTGCTCAATTTTAGGGCATTTTCAAACCTTGGAGTGTGACTGAATCAAACTCTGACCAACAGAACCACGACTCTTTTGGGAAGGTGATTCCAGAAGTTTTACAAATGAACCGTGAAGTGATCGTCTGTGGCAGGAACATGATCTAAACAGCTCCCATAGTCAGGTTAGCTGCAAAAGAGATTTATAAGATCAACTTCAGAAGTAGGGTGTAGAATGAGTCATAGCTTAGAAATGAAATGTGTTGTTTTCTGAATAATTGGACTAGATAGACAAAGTGTTTTTGTTTTGGGGTTTTTTTTAGGTTTGCTGCCTATTATTAGTAATCAAAGAGCTGTGGAACTGATGCAGTAAGAATTACAATCTTGCAGGGAAAATTGTAAAATATAGGTTAAAAAAAAAAGCAAGAGAAGAGGCTGCACCAGATCCAAATTAGTGTATTTAAAATTCATTAATTTAGCAGATTAAAAAAAACTAACTTGGACTCATGTAGGCAGAGAAGACCTTTTCACTCCAGCGATAAGAGGAGAAAATGATCATCTGACGTTTCAGTCATTATTTAATGAATATGCCGATATTAAAACTCCGTTGATCTGGACCAAGAGCAAACAGTCATTTAGGAAATTGCCTGTAGACATCACAAAAACAGCAAAACTCAATGTTTCCCAAAAAGGACAAAACAAAAGCACATCATCCAAACAGTGAAGCACAGAAATTAATCTGAGTCGACCAGAGCTGATCATTCTGATTCGAATAAAAAATACACAGAAAAGTGGAATTTCAGGGTCTGTCATTTCAAAGAATTACTGGTCAATGATGTTTTGTGTAACAAAAAACATTGCAGGCAATGTAATGTCAATTTATGCTCTTTAAGAACTGGTTTATAACATGTAGGTGATACTTGTACATATTACAGTGGATATTATTTACCACATATTTTTGAAAAGGAGGAAAATTTGCTGGAGTTAACAAAAAAGCGAGCTAAAATAACCACTCAAAAAAACCTGCTAATACAAGACCCACACTGGTCTGAATTACACTTTACCAATGTGGTTAAGGGATAATTTGCTGATTGTGTTAAATCCTCAGTCCTATTTGAAGTAATTAATAAGTCTGATGACAGATTCTACTAAAATATCACTTCATTTGTGCTGAAAATCCTCATATTCGCAGTAAGAGATTAACATTTTTTTCCAGTTTAGACCCTCTATTCTGCCGATACCTGTAAGCTCCTCCCCCTTTTCCTCACCTGAGTATGAAGCACTTTTATCTTCTAGCCTTCACAAAAAAAAGGGATGCAAACTGACTTCAGCCTCATTGTCGGATCATTGCTTTCGTGTTATTTCCGCCTTTTAGGGCAGACTTCATTTGAAGAATGTTGTTTTGGATTTACTTGAATGCTAGACATTAGCGGGGTTACAGTGTTACAGATTTACATTGGGCTGGTTTGTAGTTTTTCGTCCGTTTAACATCATTCTATGTCTTTAGTTTTATTAGGATAGTTTTATTTTATTTATGACCTGGTGTTGATGGAAGTGTTGTGTGTTCAGAGAGGTTCGCCTTCTCCTGAATGCAGAATATACCTTCAGAGACTTAGAGCAGGTTAAACACACACACACACACACACACACTGCTGGTTTAGGACATATTTAGCTTTTGTTTGCAAATCTTTTCGTTTACATCATTGCCAGCTAAAGCATCAGTTTTCATAGTGATTTTCTTCCTTTTAGTCATTTTTTTTTTACCTTACAGGGACTTGAAACTCACCTTGTTTTCTGTGCAGTTTAAGTCACATTTGCAAAATTTTATAATTAAGAACAATGCTGAAATTATGTTTTAGTATACTGACATTTAAAGCCACTTTTCACAGGCTTCTGCTGGCTAGGACAGCTGCAGCACACAAAACGGAAACACAAAATAATACAGTGAAGTGGAAAAAAAATGTGAAAATGATGCTTAAATGAAAATATAATATCTGATGTGAGCCTATTCTCTGAAATTAAATGGAATTTCAAGGGTTGCATTTAAAGTTGTGTCAAAATTGTGACAAAATGATCTTTCTTTGACAAGAATTAAAAGAAGCATACATGCTTACATTATCTAAAGTATTTAAAAATAAAATATGTAATTAAATGTAGCACAAAATGAGTGTATTAACAGTCCCTAGAGACTTGCTAGACATAAGTTTAATTATTAAATGTATCATTGCTGATGAGCAGAAACCTCTTATGTCCAAAAAGGTTATTTTTCAGGAAAATGGAAAAACGACGTATATTCTAAGTAATAATGGCGTTAAGAGATATAGATACAAGCTGTTTTCAACACTTTTCATTGGTTAAATATTTCTAAAACCATCAGGCCAATGTGAAGACCAAAAATGGACTCACAAGGTTTCCACGTTACAGTGACGATATGCAGCTGTCTTTAAATACACCACGTTTATATTATTATTATTATTATTATTATTAATGGTTGAGTTGAAGCCTCTGCACAGATATGAAGTGACCGCTCTGAAAACT
>JAPQRP010000025.1:23324728-23338685 GCA_037367295.1 Apogon hyalosoma
TGAACGTCCAAATGGGTCATATCTGATGACCATGAAAAGACGACAAACTGCATTTTACACCAATTATTTACATGTGTCAATAGGATTAATGGTTAAGTGCTATTAAACAGTTTCGATCAGTAGATGATTTTGGTCGCCTGTGGATGTTTGGGTCTTTATGGGTTAAACCCTCATCAGGAGTTCATCTGCTCCCTGATGAATACTAGTTTGACATAAAAGTGGGATAGAGTTTTTTGTTTTCTGACTTTATTTCCTTATTCAAAGAGCATTTCAAACAAAACAACCTTTGTGAGTCCAAGACACACTGCTGTTCCAACATTTCTCTGCATGGTATAAATACTTAACACTCATGTCCCCTGTTCATATGACTGTACTCTTTCTCCAAACCATGAGTTCAAGCCATGTTACTGTCTTAGTCTAATTTTATGCACAAATGCACACATTTTATAGCTGTAGAATTTATTCTGTGAAGTCAAACAATGTTACTGTATTGAGTAACAAATGCTGGTGGTTAAACCTTAATAAACTGACACTGCTGCTGTCACTTTATCCACCATATGATTCAGCTTCTACCTGCATCTTTTTTTTCATTTTGGCTGAAACACAGCAAGTAAGTCAGAGGGAAAATAAAGTCATTTTCAGACGTGATGAAGCAGCCTTTAGTTGTCTACGATCTGCACTATTACCACTACTACAACTAAAACTAATACGATGTTTAGTTTATTTTTCTTATTTCTTTTCCCTTTCCTCGACTGTGAAAAACTATCATTTGTTTTTATTTCACTTATTATAACAAAATTAGATGTGGTTGCACCTATCTGATACAACCAGTAGATACAGACTGAAGACAGGAGTTCTCTGTGTGAACCATCCATTCCAAAGGGTGGGTTATGACCCACAGGTGAGTCTCAGGAGATTCAATTTGGATTATGACAGTCATCATAACTGATAAAAGCAGAGTGCTTGTTTTGCATCTGTATGGCAGTGATTTGCCTTCAAAAATGACAAAAATAGCCATTGTATACCTTGAATTACACAACTGGGATCTTATAACAATGACAAAAGTTAGGCCTAGATTCTTACAGAAAAATACTGCTGTAAAATAAAGAACTAACATCAAATAAGAAGAACGTGTCCTTTCCTTGGTCTAGTTTAACGTAATAATTCAGCATGGATTTGGAATCACTGGGTCACGTGACATGGAATCAAAATTAAAGAAAATCAGATAAATGTGATTAACGTTAACATAAAATAAGTTCTTATGGGATGTTGGAGCTTCTTCTATTTCATATTAACACAAGATCTTATCATATAATATAATGACATCTTTTCTGTCCATTATGAGGTCAGCATCAGGAAGATAAAGTGTCTAATGTTGTTTCTGTTTAGTGAATTAATATACTTATGTGCATCAGATACTGCATGTCTGTGTGAAACCACTGAGGGTTAAACACTGTAACACAGTGGGGAGAAAAACCTGTGGATGACCAAAAGATGACACGTTTAGATTTTTTGACGCGTTTTCTCCGAAACACATACTTCCTTGAACAAGTCAAACAGGTTTATATCATTCTATTGTGACATGTTTTGCAGGAAGATTCCACAGATGATGTTTCAAGGAAGATAAAACAAAGTATTTGCACGGTATCAGTGGTGAAAGGAGGAGCAAAGGGGCTAAAACAGAAAGTAATCATCAGTCTGAACATTTGGAGCGACTACACTGTGATGTCCACAGGAACATACATGTACAGGTGAATGATATTTTACAGTTTTTCTTCCTCAAACTGTCATTGAATTCTGCTGCTGTGTGGCATTTACCTGTAATACATGTAGAGTAATGAATTGTGATACAGAAAGATTTTGACATTGTTCACTACAGAGCAGGAAGTTTCAGGTTTCCACGCTGTGTGTAAAACTGAAAGGGAAAAAAGTAAGAACTAGGATGCGGGCATTTTATGAGAATATTCCCTTATTGACTCTCAGGGGAAGGTCATTCTCTGTATTCATTCCGGTATTGATTTATCCTGACACTCAAGGGTCAAGGGCCGTTACAGTCGTAGTTTTGCAGAGTTATAATGTGCATTTATAACAGTAAATATGGAAGAAATATGTTCATAGCATTGAAACAAACTCAAACAATGAGAACACAATAGCCTATTCAGGTAAAGTTAGCATTAGTGTGATTTGGATTCAGTAAATCGTCAACTCTTTTGGGTCGACTGTCTGGATGTTTTCATCATATGTCATCATTACGTGTATTTTTAAATTTTTAATTTATAGTGAACGAGTGATGTATTAATTTTGGCTGTTTCATGTCTTGTTCCTGTCACTTGTCTAAGGACTGCAGATGAAAAGTAGTTATTTTTACTAATTCTGGCATACTTACATGGGTGTATTTTTTTTTCAGCAATGTTCATAAATGTGCATGGTCCCTATTAAATAAACCAATAATATATATACACACACACACACACACAACTAGGAAATGCAGTAAATATTAAAAAATGTTTAAAAAAAATGCAGTTCAGGAAAAAAAAATCTGAATATTTTAGAAGCTAAATGGGATCATGTGGACAGAGAAAGGAATAAAAGACCATGAAAGCCTCTGGGACGATCTGAAGATGTGTAATATAACACAAGATTATTTAAGAAAACATCCAGACAGTCGACCCAAGAGAGCTGACGATTCACCAAATCCAAATCATATAATAACCTTGCAAAAACAAGAAATCTAAAGGCTGCTTAAGAGTTCTGTACAGTGCTATGCATGTTAAAGATGTGCCGTGTAAACTAAACTTAAAATTCACTTTGAATGTACGAATGTGAAAACTATTTATTTTATTTTATTTCTTTCAATTAATTATAGTAAGGGCTTATAATGATATACAACACAAAATATGGTGGTAATACAGTTAATGTTTAATGATGTTGAAAAGTCAATGCATTTTAAACTTTTACTTAAACTTAGCATGTGAAGGATGTTTGCGACTGTGGTATTGTTTCACTTTTGGGAATTACACCAATGTCCTGTAATTCACACCCTTTAACCACACAGATACCAGTTTATGAAGTCTAAACAAGACTGACTTGACAAACTGGAATTTATACGCATGCAAAGACAATTAGAACTGTACAGAAAAAGCACAGATATGTGTCATTATCTATTAAACTGAACTGACTTGAGACAGAAAATTAATTTAAGCTGTAGGAGAATTATGGCTTAAATCTTGATGTGTGTTAAAACCGGATCAGTTTGGCTCCACTCCACGAGCAAGAAGCAAAAGAAAAAATAAAAGAGAAAATAGATTTCTTAGGATGGATTTGCACAAGCATGACTTGTGTGAACAGTAACGTATCAGAAAAGGTTCACATCAGTCCAGTCTGAGCTTCACTCTGCTGTGACTCCTTCTCTTCTATATGTTACCAATCTGTTGGGGCCAAATTACAGAACAACCCAGTATATCTTTTACCAAGTGACTACTGACACAGTACTCTGGCACGAAATACTAGTTTGTCTATTACCACAGAGCCAGTCAGCGCCCTCGTTATATTATGTTTAGACTGGTAACCTGTCACGTCCTGAAACATCACATCCCAAAAAGTACCAAGGCAATCAGATAGCAAATAGGTCAAACTGTAAAACAGTGAAGATTTAGCTCAGTAGGTAACGCTTCAGACTGTCACGTGGAAGCTTTGGGTTTGCTACCCGGTCAAAGCAGCATTTTTTTTCTGAAAATTTTCAAATGGGGGGGGTAGGTAAATTCGACATTGACATAAATCAGCCACCGGGACAACATTCAGAGAGCAGAATTCGGACCACAGCACTCAATACACAACTGACACAGAACTGAGAAGTCCCACGGCACACTGCCACGTCTAACATGTAGCTCCGCCCATCTTAGCACACAGCAAAGAACACCATAAAACATCATATAGAGCATTTGGAACAACAATTCCTATTCTTTATTATCACTAATTTGTCATTTCTTCCATCAGTTGCCACAGTACCGGGGTACCAAAATGCACTAAAGAATGCACTGAAGTGTACGTCATATATCACCACAGTACTGTGGCAACAAGAGGCTAATGAATTCATGGAACAGTATCCATGATTGACTCTAGTACAAATGTTAACCTATGATTGGCTCTGTGGCAATAGACAAACCGATATTTTGTGGCACAGTACTGTGGAAGTAGCCTTTTTTTTTTTTTTCAAATATTCACATGAATAGAATTTTCAAAATGTAAATGTAAAGAATAATAAAACTAAAACAGTAATAACCCAAGAAAGATTCCAATATCATGGTTCAGTCACTTCGTTTAACCTTGACCTTTGACCACTAAAATCTAATCAGTTTATCCTTGAGTCCAAAGGCATGTTTGCACCACTTTTTTTTTTTCTTTTTTTTACACATCATTAAAATATAGTAATATGCTATGTTCATAAACACAGACAGAAATGAGGTCAAACCAAGCTTGACCTTTGACCACCAAACATGTTCAGTTCATCCTGCTCCCAAGTGAACATTTGTGCTAAATTTGGAGTTGGTGGAGGAGCAGCTTGTTCACCACATAACCCGAAAGGCTGGTGGGGACTGGAGAATAAGGAGCGTTCAGTTTTGGATTTCCTTAATTTTTTTTTTTTTTTTTTAATTTTGATGAAATAATTGTAACATTTACTTAAATAAAATCACCTGAGAAATTTGGAAGGAAATTGCTATTGGGGGGAAGCTGTTAACAATGAAAGATGACCAGAAGACTAAACAGTTGGGTGAAAAGTATTAAAGTTGTTGGGTAAATACAGACCAAAACATCCAGTATCAAATACATTGAGTAGATGTACAAACGTGCAAAAAATGGAAATTCTCAAAATATAAGAACTACTGTAAAAGTTTCTCAGAGCTACTCACTGAAGCAAACTGCCTCTGTTTCCACAGCTCAGCTCACAATGGACGTGGACCTGATTTTGTCCTTGTGCACGTCTATTTATCATCTAGCTGAGAATGTCAAAGCCAACAAAGAACGCTGCCAACGAGTCGCCAGCAGAGTCAAAGCTCTGGAGGAACTCGTTCTGACCATCAGACAGAGAGGATTGTGCCAGTTCTCGATGCCGGTGACCAATGCTCTGAAGGAACTCCACCTGGCTTTGTCATCGGCCAGGGTACTGATCATGAAATTCACTGAAACCAAACCTGTAATGAAGATTCTGAGAGCTGGCAGTGCTGAAGACAAGTTCGCCAAGATTAATGAGAGACTAAACGATAATTTCCAAATTCTGAGTGGGGCTCTACAGATTGAACAGGGAGACGCACTCAACAAAATGTGTAACACTCTTTCAAGACGCAGTGGGTTTGAAGTCACGGACACTGGATTTGGAAATCAAACAGCTCTCATGTCCCAGGACTCTGTTTTCAGCCCCACAGCACCCTCCATGACTCCAAGGCCACTGATGAGTCCTACAACGCCTACACCTCTTCCTATGATCACCCCAGCTACACCTGTCACCAGCCCCACAGTTGCCATGCCTGTCGCCAGTGTGATGCCTCCCATGTTTCCCAGTCCTGGAATTCCCATGCCCACTCCCAGCATCGTACCTGTTAATAATCCCTTCATCCCTGTGAATTTCACTAGACCCGTAGCACCTTCACTATTCACTCCAACAGTTGTGTCCCAACCTTACGTGAACACCGTCTTCATCTCCCCAAAACCTGTCATTCGCACCGTTGCCCCGGTGACTGTGCGGCCAATGCATTCAGTAACCCAGATGATCACTACTAATACCCCTCAAGTGGCATTTTCACAAACAAACCAAGCTGTTGTAACAACTTATGTGGTGAACAGGCCTTTTTAACCTTAAAGGTTTAGTGAGTAAGATTTAGAAGGGGTTTACTCTTGCTATCTTAGAACGTTTCAACAATAACTCAAAATTGACTCCTTTTGTCTTCTTCTTATTCTTCTTCTTCCATTTTATAATGGGTAACATCAGTGTTTGGGTGTATTAGTGTTATCAGCTGTGTTTGAGTGAGTACCAGGCTTATAACCTTAACCTTAATATTATAACCTTAACAGAATAGTCAAATCAAACACTGGCTCCAATGGGGATTTTTTTTTTTTTTTTTTTACATTTTTGTGGCCACCATAGGGGCAAGTGAGGCGAGGGGCATTCAGATTGTTGCAATCTGAAAATTCACCAATAGATGTCACTAAATATTAAACAAGGAAATTTAAGAACAAGGGTGAGGACACAGATCTCTCTTAGAAGCTGGTATTATCAGTGTTGAAGGAGAAAAGAAAACAAGAACAAGAGAACAAGAGAAAACAATAGCTGATGTAGTTTATCTCATAAAAACAAAATATGTTTGCACAAACCATTTGGCAATATCTTAAAGTTACAATATGTAACACTAGTGTATTCACATAAGGCCAGTGGTGTTAACAGACTCCATGTTTAAGTTAAAAGTAAATGTTGTTCAATGCCTTTTTAGAGGAGGAGAAGAAAAGAAATGAATAACTCATAACTAACCATTAGGATTATTCTACATAGAAATCAGTGCAGGCTATTATCATTGATGTAGGACACCAAAACAACTGGGCAAAGTGTTGATTTTGTAAGATACATACAAGCAGCAAGAGCTGAAATCATGGGGAGAACCCCAGAGATAGATTTACATTTTCCCACCACAACTTTCTGCTCTTTGTTCAAATAAAAAGCCTCAAAGTTTAAACTCTAAATACCGGACGGCATGGTGGTGAAGTGGATAGCACTGTTGCCTGGGTTCGATTCCAACACCAAGACCTTTCTGTGTGGAGTTTGCATGTTCTCCCCGTGTTTGCGTGGGATCTCTCCAGGTACTCCGGCTTCCTCCCACCATCCAAAGACATGCATATGCCACAGGTGGGAATGTGACAGTGACTGGTTGTATGTCGGCCCTGCGATGAACTGGCGACACGTCCAGGGTGTACCCCGGCCCACCTTCGCCCACAGGTAGGTGGGTTTGCTCCAGTACCCCCACTACCCTCTTGAGGATAAAGCAGTTCAGAAGATGACTGACTATAAATACGCTGTGATGCTGTATCACGCTGCTGTGCAAAAGAGAAGAAACCTGTCCAACCTTCCATCACACCTTGCCTGACATTTTTTGTAATAAACCAAACCCTGTTATTTTTCTGTAACCATAACTAAGTACTGTAAGTGTCTAAATATAACACTGAAACTGTGAAATAATGCACAGCATATGTTATGTCATAGGGACATGGCTGAAAAACAGCAATTAGAGCACGGTGATAGACACAAATCTAGAAATGTTGAGATGAAACAAGAGGCTATGTGACTTATGGCTATTGACGTTATTACTGAAGTCAAATAAGGACCATTATTGCACATTATCGAAAAGACTAACCTATATTTTAAAGTTTGCACTTACAGTTTGTTCATGTTCATTTGTGTTGTGTATCTGTGATTGTACTGTTACTCTTTTAACATTCTGTATTTGTATTTCTATGTTATCTTAATTCAGATTGTTTTTATTGTATTATGATATTATCTAATTATGCCATTGCTCCATCTGAAGCACTTTGATTAGGCGCTGTGCCTGTATATATATATTTTATTCTTTTAAGCATTTAGTCCTGTTACTCTATATAGGAAAAAGGGGTCAGTTTCTGTACTCATCTATATGTACTGAAGAAAAACAATCTGTGAATTACAAAGAAAGCTCTGTATTAAAGTAACAACAATTAACTTCACCGGACTGAGTTCTTTCTTTAAAGTGCAAAACAGGTCAAGTCAAGTTAGTTTTAGTTTTTCATTTCAGTTGCCAATAGTCATTGCTTATTACTTTTTTGTATTCTCTTACTAATTTTTTTTTTTTTTAAGTCAAAGCTCATTAGTTTAAAACAGAGAAAACAGAAAAAAGGTCATTTTTCAGCAAACTATATCAATTATTGAACATAAATACAAACTGATTGATTTGATTGATTGATGTATTTATTTCGAATATGAATGTCAAAAAGAAGAAAAGTAAACAAAACAAACAAAACATTTAAACATAAGACATATAAATACATATTTGAAAAGGAGTGAGAAGAAGTATAGCTTATAAACGCCCACCCCTTCTCCTGAAATTATTCTAACTATAATAACCTTCCTAGGCTAAACATATATATACTCGAATACCTGATACATACTGTTAAATAATTTTATTTCTGGCTTTCTATTATTACAAATTATTAGAATATAATTTACACAAACACACAAAGACAAACATCTATAACCACTGTCATTTGTCACTCCATGGGTTTTACTAGTGAATCAATGTTGCAGCAGATGACCATGTTTCCACATGTAACTGCTGGGCCTCTGAACATCCAAATGGGTCATATCTGATACTTTTATTTTAACTGCATTATTTCAGTTCAATGTATTGATAGGATCATTGGTTATAAAGTTCAAACATGTTAGATCGGTAGATGCTTGTCATTTTCTGCGACTGTTTAGGTCTCTAAGGGTGAAAAAAACAGTGTTGAAGCATAAATTTGAGCTACCTTTCTAAGGGTGTGAAAAAATAATTGCATGCGCTCATTACTCAGGGCTGGAAATATTTGTATAGCTGTATTTTTTGTGCTTTACAGTTTTTCTCCCATAACAAACCTTTTATTCATCTAAAAGTGTGAAACAAATAAAAATCTGTTCTCCTGGGGGTACAAATGCATTCTCACCTTTCATGATATTCATATAAATATAAAGGAAAACTAAATGACTGTAAGGGCAGGGCATTATCAATACAGGTGCAATAAAAGTGTAATAGTGTGTAACGGTCCACTCAGCAGGAGTTGAGGCATTGGTGTTTCCATGTGCCTCGACAGATGATCAATGAAACCAATCTTACAGGGGTATGGAAGCCAGCAGTCATGGTTCTGCTTTAAAGATTAGACACGTAAATAAATCTGGGGCGTGTCAGAGCAGGGAAGCAACGAATACCACCAAGAGAGGAACAGGAAATTGCGAGTGCAGGAGGAGCTGAAGTTGAATCTGAAACCAGTTTCATTTTTTTCTCAGCATTCATACATACTCCTCGGTCTCGGCAGACAGCGTTCATTGACGTCTTCGTCCAGGTAAATACTGATTTTATTCTGCAACAGTCAATCACAAGTCCCTCCTCTTGGTTTGGGGTCTTTGAGGGGGTGATTCAGCTGCAGATGGAGTGGACAGGATCTTTACAGCAGTGCAATGCTTTACAGTCACTGTATGAACAAGATGAAACCTGACACTAGTTATTTACCTTTAAGGCAGAAAGAGCTATAATTACACCCTGTTGTCCAGTGTAACAATAAGCTTCAGGTATAATTTGGGGCAGATTTTCTCGTATAATGTATGAAAACAAAAATATACAGTAAATTATTTGTCATGTATTGGAAGGAACACAGTCTTGAGTCATTAAAAAAAAAAAAAAGACAACAAACAAGAGAAAGAAACCCATAATGTGCACAAAAACAGTAAATAAGCTTTTTGAGAGTTGCTGCAGGACTTGCCTTGTGACCAGAAAGACAAGTCTTAACAGGTTTAAGTGCAGTTTTTTGCTGCCTGTGAATGCTGAATGGTTATGTTTATTACTGTGTTTGCATATCTTTCTCATTGTGACTACAGTTGATATTTTTAATAATAGTGCGTTAAATACGATGGTACATACGGACTGCAATGTGAAAGGTGCCGCTTTGAGTGTTCTTTTAGGTCACATCAGGCAGGATTCAAGCTGTAAAAAGTCAACAAACCACAGCAGCACACCTACAGAATGAGGCATGTTTTCCTCAGTCTTAAAAAGGGAATCTCCCATGGAAAAACAGAGATATGGAAAGATAAAAATGAAGATTAAAATAAAGTGCAAGTGTCTGTTAGATGAAAAGGTGAATAAACAGCTATTCCTGTACATGTTTTAACAAAAAAAAAAGAACAGAGCCTGGTTGTAATAATTATCTGTATATATAAAAAAAAAAAAAAAACACAGTAAAAGTGCCTGTGTCCTACTTTCTGTAAATAAAAGGTTTCACTTCCTGTTGTGGAGAGATTTTCTCTGACGTTAGGGTGTTGAGATGTGAAACTGGCAGAGAAAGAGGGTGGACATATTATACTGTCAAAGTGATTTAGCAATGGACTGTGCCTTCTCTCACCTGAGACATCAGATCAGAATTACACTCTTGCCCCCTGGGAAATTTACTGTTCACATTCAGATGATCTTCGTTAACATCAATTCAATACATAGCAAGTGTCTGATAGAGTGAAAACTTAGTGCTTAGTGAGGCAAATGGACTGATGGATGGATGATGAAAAAAACAACAAAAAAAAAAAAACAAGTTATTTCCCTTCAGGGGAATGAAGAACTGTCGTTATTTCTTTTAAGCTTTTTATTAGTCAACATGATAATAAGAGCTTTGGGTGCAAGGTATTGATAGATACTTTATGTAATGACTATTTTCGGGGTTTATCTGTTTTATCTGTTAAAAATCCAAAGTGTATGATTTAGGGGGAATTTAGGAGGCTCCCTTAGAAGAAATGGAATATTCGTAATTATATTTTCACTGATTTATAATACTTAAATAAGAACACTGGTCTACATTTTTTAAAGAAATTATCAGCCTCAGAGCTTAAATGTGCTGAATCTTACATACTGTAAGAAGATGAATTGGAAAACAAACGATTAAAGTGCTGGTTAGCTGATGTTTTAAGTGTATATGATAAAGTATTATTACATACATATTTATTTGGTTAATCTACCACTAGAGTGAAAGTGAATGTATGTATGTACGCATGAATGTAAAGTGAATGTATTATAATGTTCGGACAGTGTTTTGAAGTAGATCTGTTCCTAAACATTCCTTTTGAGTAACACCCACTTTCTCATTAATTCTAAGAATTTCACATTTTGACCCAAGACTGTATCTTGGAAACTACAACCAAACAGCCCCCCCCCCTTTTTTTTTTTTTTTTTTTTTTTTTGTGACTCAAATGTGAAATTTCACCACTTTTATTCTGGAGATATTTTACTTGTATCATGTTGGGGTTTTCATTTCAGAAGTAGGTTCCTTGAGTGTGAGCTGGAATTCACTAAAAACTCCAGAACACCAACTCCAACTTGAGGACATTTCCATGTTTTTTTGTTTCCACCATAACAGGAATAAGAAAGTCATTTTCAATTTCAATTTCAATGTGCAACCCATCAGTAGATATCATTAAATATCACATACTGAACATTAAAGATCGCAGAAAATTTTTATTTGCTTATTTTTGTATTATTTGCTCATTTGTATTCCACAAAAAAGGGTTTCTTTACTTTACTTGCAGCTAGTAACATGCACTTTTTGATGAACTCGCCTTCTTTGAATGGCTTTCCGGCCCTAGAAATCATCTTGCCACCACTTCAACTGCTGCTTCATTCTCTTTGTTGCTTTCTTGAATAAATCTTGTTTCCTCAATAGACATTTTTTAAGATTGGCGCCCTGGTTCTTTCTCTCATCTCCCTGGTATTTTGTTTACTCTTCAGCACTAGTTCAGTAATGACGTCAGAGGTTGTATTCCTTATGTATTCCTTATTCATTAAATGCCCATGGTGCATAAATAGAAAACGCAGTTTTCACTCTGGGAAAGTTCAGAAGAATTAAAGCCATTGATCTACTTAAGTAAATGATAGGCTTAGAAACTAAAGATATAACTAATTAATTATGCATTAGCAGTGAAAAACAAGAAATGCATTTTTCCCCTTTGATTTAGAGGCAACCATCATGCAGAGTCATCGAAAATGTGGTGGTGAGTGCATGAAGCAGCACTTCATACAAAGTGTATGCACCTTTATGATAAACTGTGCCCAGTTTCTGAAGTAAGGATGTAGCTGCACGTGTCTAAATCACATCACCATAATCTAAACAATCATAATCTAAACACAGATAACATGAACATTCCACATTTGTTGTTATGGCCTCAGAAAGAACACAAGATTTTAATCAATTAAAAAAAAAACAAAAAACAAAACAGTTTTAGGTCGATTTTTTTGTGCCGATTTTAAAGTTACACATTAAATACCAGCTTTTCATCAAGTTGTAAGAGATAACTCTTTCCATTCATGTACCATCTGATGTAGACATACTGAAAACAGCTGTCTTAGAGTGGGAGTGAGTGAATGTCATGATTTTTTTTCCTCTATAAATTTAAACCTCATTTTAATTTCAACAAGTGTAACAGCACCCTGCAGGAGTTCTGTGGTTTTATTCAAAGAGGCTGGCACCCTATATATATATATATATAACTGTGTTATCTGCATATAAATGTAAATTAGCAGCAATTATTCCATTGCCTAAATTATTCACTGTTGCCCAATAAGCTGGAATAATTATGTTTTCAGACACATTTTTGTTTTTATTGCTATTGATACACATCAGTAATCACCTTTGAACAGCTGCAATGAATACATACTGAATCTGTTATATTTTATCTACCAAGAATAAATTACATTGTCACAATCATTTCATCAGAAAGGTTAACAATATTTTATCCCAACTTAAAAGACACAGTAGTACAAATGAAAACAGACAACAAAACAGGCACTAAAATAGATCCTTGAGGGACACCTATGTTTAAAATAAGCAAGGCCGATGTACAACTTTCTATTGTGATAGTGAATGTTTTAGATAGATAAGCCTCAGTCCAATTTAGAGCTATTTTATTGAATCCTATATGACTGAGTCTCTGTAGTCCCAGTTTGTGATCTACAAACTGCAGAGCTCTGTTGTTTTAGGCAAATCAACAGAGCTGCACTGTGCTGTTTGCTGTTAAGATCTCAGTGGTGACCATCATAGCCGCTGTTAATTTACTATGGCCGGATCAGAATCCTGGCAGTATTTTGACCTAAACAACAAATTATTCAGATGCCATTATTTTGTTTTATAGAATCTTTTCTCCAGACAGCAGCAGAAATTTGTTTCAGAAAACTGTGGTGCAAAAAGATAATTATCTGTGATTTCCAAAGGATGAATGAGTGACTGGTACAGTATGTCTAATTTTCATGGTAACACACTGAAGTATGGCTTATTTTATTTTTCATCTTATTATTCTTCCTTTTTCTAACTCTAGCTATGGACATCATAGAGCCCATTCTGTGTATTGCATCTGAGATCTACAGCCTGGTTGAGTGTGTGAAGGCCAATAAGAAGCGCTGCCGTCGAGTCGCACAGAGAGTGAGAGCTTTAGACGAGCTGGTGAGGTCCATCCAGCAGAGGGACACGGTTCGAACCTCTGCAGATGTAGTGACAGCCCTCAACGAGCTCATCATCACTCTGACATCAGCAAAGGAGCTCATCACCAAATACACCTCTGCCGGCTGGGTGGAGCGCATCCTGAAGTCCAGCAGCCACGGAGAAGAGTTCACCAGCGTGAATGAACGGTTCAATGATGCCTTCCAGGTTCTGTCTGGAGCTCTGCAGGTGGAGCAGGGGAACATGCTGTACCAGGTGTTTGAGCTGGCCTCCAGGGAGACGCAGGATGAGGTGGACGGAAGGGAAGACGACGCAGAGCTACAGAAAAGTAAACCGCTTCTTTTGACTATATGTAAATTAAAGTAAAAACAAGTGGTGCCAGGTACAATTGATCCAGCTGATGTCATCGTGTCTATGCGTGTGCTGATGTCAGCATATCAACTGCCTCTATATATGCGCCAAGTTTGAAGTAAATTGAAACAAAATGGATGTTTTTATAGACATTTGAAATTTCACCCATTATAAGTAAATGGAAAAAAGAAAAAGATTTTACAAATTTGTGAAAAATGTTAACATTGACTTACTTTTCCCAAAATGTAACCACATCTATGCTGGGTCACTGGCAATCTACAAGCCCAGTTTGGTATGAATTCAACCAGTATTTTTGCTGCTAGAGTGTTAACAAACAAACAAACAAACAAACCAAACCAAAGAC
>JAPQRP010000025.1:23338785-23353158 GCA_037367295.1 Apogon hyalosoma
GAACTCAGATCAGCCTGAGCCACCCTAACTATAGGATTTATCAAAAAGGAAAGTTTTTAACCTACTCTTAAACATAGCCCCCTCCTCTTCCACCAAGTTTAGTGCAGTTGTTTTTGCTAATCCTGCTGACAGGCAAATAAAGTAGTATTTCTAAATCAGAGCATTATGCACTTTTTCTCAAAATAACACTTACTACCAAACACTTTACATCAGGGCCTATGGGCCAATACCGGCCCGGCCCAATTCAGCCTGGTGGATGATTTTGCAAACTTTGAAACTTACACTGAAGATATTAATAATTAATGGTGTCAAAATGATTTTAGTTCAGGGGCCATGTTCAGCACAATTTGACCTTCAGTTGGTCGGACCAGTAAAATAACAACATAGAAATTTTGTAAATACTGACAACTGTAATTTTTTGTCTTTGTTTTAATATAAAAAATTGTAGAGAGATTAGTAAAAAAACAAATAAACAAAAAAAACCCCACATTATGAACCTGTTTACATTTACACACTCCTTTCACAAAAACTAATCTGTGAACAACGTGAAATTTCTTACATAAAAATTTGTGCAGTTTTTACAGTGTTACCTTTCTTAAATGCTTTGTGTGTTTGTAGATACACTGCGATCTGTGAATTTTAATACACATGTGTAAATGCACAGATGAGGCATAATATTGTTATTTTGATTACTAAAATTTCAGGTTGTACATAATTGTTCAATTATTCACATGTTTTGTGAAAGGATAGTTTATCTATTTGTACGAAAACAGAGAAAAATTTAGAGTTGTTATTATTTAGAGGAGTTTATGGTATTATTTTACCGGTCCAACCCACTTGAGATCAAATTGGGCAGTATGTGACCCCTGAACTAAAATGAGTTTGACACCCCTGCATCATCCACCATCATTATATTGCGATCTTTTAATTCACAAAATTAATAAGAAAAAAAAGAGACTTTTATTTTTCTAAAACAACATTAACTTTATCTAGGCTTGTGCCATCGGAAGCAACGGTTGGGGGTATATCCCCAAATGCCCCAATCCTTAATGATGTCATGACGTGAGGCATCCCCAGGTCATGACCTTTCATTTGCTCTTGATTTGAAGTCAATCAGACAAATAGTTCCAGAGATATGAACAAGAGTGTTTAGTGATTTTAAACTTTTGAGCGGCCCCTTGTGGCCAATCTAGAAATGGTAAATCGTCCAAAATTGAATCAGTTCTTCCTCTCCATGATATTCACTTATATGGGAAATACGGAATTTCTAAACTGAATATTTTTTCAAGTTATCGCGTTCACATGAAGGATATTTGACAGCGGCGGCGGTCGGGCCAAAAACATAATATCCCCAAAACTCTGTCCGGGGATATAATTAATAGATATAAAAGCAGAACTCTCTGGGGTTTGGTTGCAAAAATGTTAATATTTTGGCTTTGAGATCAGGTTCTAAATGACACTTTAAAAAAAAAAAAAAATTATATAGTACATTACAATACAAATGTCTACTTTTATTTTTCAGTTCCTGTGTTTTATTGTGTAAAATCTATCCACCTATTTACCATAATGCTGTTAAAGTTGTCTGTTTCAGGTCTTTGAATTTATTTTTATTGCATTTTTCCAGTCAAAACAGATGTACAACATAAAAAATGTACCTATTCACCTGCACTTGTGAATACTGTTAATAAAATCCATACTTAAGTGTTGCATAGACTGATCCTAAAGAGATTTACTAAATCCTGAAACAAGTAATGACAAGGCATTTTTTGTTACTTCTAAACAATTTGGTCGTTCCATAAAAGTATCAAAGCTCAAAACTCAACCCTGGATCTCAGAATCACAAACCTTAAACTGGAAAAAAGGTTTGTTTGATAGAAAATGTCTAATTATTATGAATTAGAGAAGGCATTCATAATGTGGGGTCTGCATGCTTCTTTATTGTCAGTGTTTGTTTGATCCTCAGTGCTGCTGGACCACATGATGGACCAGAAGGAGAAAGTAGATCACATGCTCAGTGAATTCAAAGAACTCAAAGTCAACGTGGAGAAGGTCGTCAACGAATGTGAGTATGTCAACTTAGCTCAGTAGAAGCTCTGCTAGTCCAAAAAATACTAGGGCTACCTCCACTACTACTTCACAAATCACCTTTTCTACCAAGTACATTTCCCAAGCAGATAGGGTTAAAAACACCATTCTTAAACACTGGAATGTTTGCAAAAGACATCCTTCCTGTAATAACATCAGCTCTGTGCCTCTCGATCACAGTCAAAGATAATTGGGTGCTTCTATGAAACTGGTCCCTAAAAACTGGACAGAGGGACTAAAAATTCAAAGCAGATGTGACTAATGTCATGAAGCAAGTTTGGAAGCACTTTGGGTCTATTTTAACAAGAAATATTTACTGAGATAAAAGAAACTGTTTTTCAGAAAAAACACATTTGTATATTATTTTTCTACAAAATATCCGTGTAACACAGTAAAAAGGAAATGAAAATTGTAACTATTTTTTAGAATATCTTTTTATTCTCTCACAGCTGCATTTTGGGAATTGAAGTAAATATGCAGGGCAGAGTGTTTCACAAAAAGGCCCACTGTTGCAAAATCACTTGCGATTTAATTGTGTTTAAATGGGCAGGTGAAACCTGGAATGAGACTGCCAATCCATGAAAAACCCACATGTCTGGATTGGAAAAACCACTAAGATCGTCAAATTTAACAGTGTCTTTATTTATAGTGTATATCAGACCATTTCAAGCCATGTTTTCCTGATCAAATGCACTGACACCTAGGTAGTTTTTCATGTCCTAATTTTGCTCTTATTTTTGGCCCCAATATTTTATTAAAAATTCATTCATTTTGGGATGACTCAGAGCAAGAGTATAATTTTTTTTTTTTTTTTGTTTATCTGAGGTCATCATTAGGTACATTCTGGTGGGAAATGTGTCTAAATCTATCTTTTATTATTGGGTCTTTAAAAGCTGACAAAGTGCCAGATACCAAAATAATCCCAATGTCATAGAAGCACCCACATGTAATCTGAGAAACCAGAAAACCATAATGTCTTTGTGCTGTGGACATTGTGCACAGTATTTAGATATTCTCATGTACCACACACTGGTAAGAAATACTACATAATCCTTCATAAACAGTAACAGCATGAATGTTTTATGTTGAAAATCCCCTCAAGGTTTGGTTTATGCTGGACAAAAGACCTGTATTTATGAACGTAAGACTACAATCCATAAAAATATATAAAGCTTGACACTATGTACAGGCAAATCACAGCACTGCAGCCACTTTAAGGTTCTGGGGTATTGAAAACATTTTGGCCCTTTTAGTTGTAAATTTATGGCTCCGTAGACAGACATATTGGATTTCTACACTTAACAGAGTGGAGCCCCTTGGCATAAATGAAGACCTGACTTTGTCATGGTTCCTTTACTTCTTCGCACATAAAGAATTATTCTACTTGTGTATTAATTTGGACTTTGAAAACCTGTCAAGGAATGTTCAAGTTCATCCTTAGTAATTATATATTAGAATACATGGATCATCCATAACATTCTGACCACTGACATAGAAGTGCTAACAACATTGATTATTCCATCACATTGGTACCTTTCAGTGGGTTGGATATATTAACTAGTAAGTGAACATTTAGTTCTTAAAGCTGATGTGTTGGAAGCAACAAAATGATCAACATAAGGAACTGAGTGACTTTGACCAGGTCCATATTGTAACAGTGATGACTGGGTCAGAGCATCTCCACAACTGCAGGTCTTGTTGGGTGTTCCTGGTCTGCAGTGGTTAGTACTGACCAAAAAAGGACTAAAGAAGGACATCCTGACCTCAGGACAATCGATAATCTGTGGGAGGTGTTGGACAAATAAAAACCAATCCATGGAGACCTAAACCTGTCTACTTCCAGGACTTCAGGGATCTGCTGCTAACGTCTTGGTCCAGATACTCCAGCACACGTTCAAAGGTCTGGTGGAGTCTAGGTCTCGGGTCAGGGGAACCCTACACAACATTAGATAGGTGGTAATAATATCAAACTCCTGTACATGCCTGACTGATTGTGATCCAGTGGTTGTTCTTTAGATACTTTTGGGAATAACCAACAAGATCTGGAGATGCTCTGACCCAGTGATTTGATCATTACAATTTCTCCCCCGTCACAGTTGGGCAGCCGTGGCTCAGGTAGTAGAGTGGGTCGTCCAATAACCAAAGGGTTGGATGTTGCCTAGTCATGTGCTGTTGTGTCCTTGGGCAAGACACTTCACCCTCCTTGCCTCCAGTGCTGCTACGCACACTGGTGTATGGATGTGTATGAATGTTCAGTGGTGGTCAGTGGGGCCGTAGGCGCAAATTGGCTGCCACGCTTCTGTCAGTCTGCCCCCGGGCAGCTGTGGCTACAGATGTAGTTTACCACCACCAGAGGGAGAATGTGAGAGTGAATGAATAATTGATCCACTGTACACACATTGAGTATGCGTTCATAGAAAAGTGCAATATAAATCTAATCTGTTATTATTATTATTATTATTATTTATTGAAGTTGCTCTTATTCCTACTCTTGCTATTTTTGCTGTTTCCAACCCATTAACTTTGAGGGTTAAATGTTCGCCTTCTGCCTAATATCCCACACACTGACAAGTCCCATTGTAATAAGATAATCAATAATAATAATACCACTTTACAGGTCAGAGGTCATGATGTTGTAGGTGATTGGTGTATAGTGAAACTACACTTAAATATCTTTGCAATGCTGTTATAATATTTCAGTTTCATTTATTGTTAAAATTATATTTTGCAAAAAAAAAAACAAAAAAAACAAACTCACAATGTGTGTTTTAGAATTTTATAAAAGTAGTAAGTGTTTGTTAATGGTGATTTGACTGAACATGTAGAGGCCTGTGTGATGTTTAATGATATTTTGATGAACAGTTAATACACTGGTTGGTGGTTTATCAAGCCTCTGTATTTGTTTTTGCAGTAAATAAGCCCAGCGTCACTGGTGAGGTGATCCGAATGATCAAACACGAGGAGCTGAAGTATGATTATCCCCACAAACCCTTCATGACGACGTCAACCTCAGAGGTCTATAAAGGAGAGTATCATGGTTTTGCTGTGGCCATCAAGAGATACCTGGACCCTCTGAACACCTGCGCAAAGTCTGTAACGTACTAGTACCAACATGAGCACATTTTTCATCAAATCTGCATGAATCTAGTTAAACCCTCTCTGCTTTAACTACTCTCTTCATTTCTAGGGAGGTGCGGTCAGTTTTTAAGAAGGAGGTTGAAACCATGAGGCGGTTTGAGTCGCCGAATATCCTACGAATGTTTGGCATCTGCGTCCAGGATGAAGAGGGTAAATGGACCATGATGTGAGCCGCTGGACAGGATACTACCATCACACTGACGTTAATGTAGTATGTCTTTATCGCTGCCTGTAGGACCTAACGCCCAATTTCTGATCATCATGGAGTATTGTGAGAAAGGGAGTCTCAGAGAGGTTCTGGACTCTAAGTGCAAATTGTCCTGGATCAGAAAAGCTCGAATGTGTCTGGATGCAGCTCAAGGACTCTACCGGTAAGTCTACAGAGCTTATGTTAGCTGCTGTTAATTTACTATTTCACGTTAGTTGGTTTTACATTCTGCATTGCCAATGTTTTTGCATGTTTAAAATTCTCATTTTTAACCTATAAAGACCCAAACATCCACCAGCGACCAAAATGATTTACTGATATAGAATTTTTAGTACCTGTTGATCAACAAATTCTTTCAATCCATGTCAATAATTGGTGTAAAATGCAGTTTGTCATCTTTTCATGACCCATTTGGATGTTCAGAGGCTCCGTAGTTACCGTGGAAACATCGTCATCTTCTACAACATTGATTCGCCAGTAAAACCCATGGAGTTGGATCAGTGACAGTGGATGGAGGCACCTATTTTATCTTCAATTAATGATAAATTTCATAGAAAAAAAAAACCTTTTTCTTAAGTTTTCTCTGTTTCTGAGATAAAAACCTTTGGATTTACTCTAATCTTTAATGAACATGATCATAATCAGTGAATTAAATATCCCACAATACCTGATATTCACTCAAAAATGCAAAATACAAAGCAAAATATTAGAGCAAATGGTGAAAAATCACAAAAATACAAAGGAAAAAATAATTTGGGAACTGCCACAAAAGTAGCACCGGGTCTTTATGGGTTAACTTATTTGTTAGCTGAATTGTTTTTCTGCTATTTGTCCTATCTTGAATCCTAGTTTTCATTAACTGTAATAACCCTGACAGGTAAAGGTTATAATATTTATTAATGCTGTGTCTCAGACTTCACCAAACAGAAGAAAAGTCTAGGGTTCATGGATGCATCAGCTGCAACAAGTTTCTCGTTGCTGAAGGCTACAGAGTCAAGGTACCGAGCACAATGCATGCTGGGACTTCATCTGATTAACAGTATTTAACTTCCTTACCTTTTTGTTTTTGGGTCAGTTAGGAGGCTTTGAGTTGACCAAAACAGAAACATCCCTGAAAAAACACAGTGGATCCAAAATGTCTACGTCGCTGTGCTACTACTCTCCTCAGAGGCTCAGCAACATCAACCACGTCTACAGCAGAGAGTGTGAGATGTACAGGTCAGGCCTGACACAAAATCACCTCTTTCATTCTTTCTTATGTGGAACTTTGATTGCTTAATCTTATGAAATACAGTGTTACCCTGCCCCCTGAAGGGGAGACAAGAGGTATTGTTTTTGGTTCGGTTTGTTTGTTTGTTTGTTAACACTCTAGCTAAAAAATTATTTGTTGAATTCATACCAAATTGGGTTAATAGATTGCCAGTGACCCAGAATAGATCTGATTACATTTTGGGAAAAGTAGGTAAAAGTTCAAATTTTTTATGAATTTTTACAATCTTTTTTTGTCTCCTATTTTCTTACAATGGGCGACATTTCAAATGTCTATAAAAACAGACATTTTGTTTCAATTTACTTCAAACTTGGCACATATATAGAGGCAATTGATATGCTGACATCAGCACACGCATAGACATGATGACATCAGCTGGATCGATGCCAAAACAAGCTACAGTGTGTGTGAGGGGTGGGGTTTGTTGTGCCTCGGACCACTTGTTTTTATTTTACAGACGTTCTGTGAAATATTGATATTCCAGACTCTCAGTGGCAGGAAGAAGTCATGTACCAGAACACACTCAGCTACCAAAACCACTAATGAATTAACATTATATATCCACAGACTGTATCACTCACTAAAATAAAGTATAAAGCTCATTGTTTACACACATCTGTATTATAATATCACATTTTCTTCTTCAAACTAAAACTCATAGTTAGTTATTTAGACAGTTGATCAAAATAACACTGTCTTATAATCTTCATGTCCGGCATCAGCTGATAGTTTATATAATAGCTCTGTTAACTTAGCTCTGTTTTTAGACAGAAAACACAGTAAAACCACAGATCGCCTCCTCTCTGTGAAGTTTATGTTGTCAGTAGCTGCTAAAGATCTGTTTGGAATCGACCAAACAAAGTCAGAACTGTCACAGTTTAGTCTGAACCGTGGATCAACAAATGGCAGCTCTTCACCTTCAGCACTTAGCAGCTTCTTAAGCCTCATAATCAAACTCACTTGTGTGGAAGAAACACTGATTTCAGCATCTAACTCCATTCTTTTCATTTACAGCTGTGTCCAGTGGTGAAAACAACAACAGTGGTCTGAGCTTTTATCACTTTTATCACTTTCATCACTTTCTTTGACTCTAAAAATTGTTTCTAAGTGGTTCTTCTCCCATCTGGCCACTTTCTGATGCTTTGCTCAAAGGCCCTGTGGTGTTAGTTTTCCTCACCATGGGAGAGCAGCAGAGTGACTCACAACTCCCTCTAGTGTTCACATAAATCAGATGGTCTACTGGTGTAAATGTCTTCCGTTCATTTCTCTACAATCCAACACATAGGCATCTTTGGCAGAACTCTTTTAGGTCATTTTTTAAGTACTGGAAAGTAGAAATATTACAGGTAGCCTCTTTAAGCCACGTGGATGTTATTTGACTGTAATTTTGGGATTTCAGTATCAATCCTTTATTCATAAATACTACATTATTTCAGTCTTTTTAACACCTAAAATTGGAATTACTGTTTTTCAGCTTTGGGATAGTCCTGTGGGAAATTGCAACAAGAAAGAACCCTTTTGAAGGTATGCATCTGCAATATTACTCTACATCAACCCATAAAGACCCAGAGCTGATTTTGTGTCAGTTTCCAAATGAATTTTTCTCTCTATTTAACCTGTCTTAAATATAATAATAATAATAATAATAATAATAATAATAATAATAATATCCTCTGTATTTTGTATTTTTTCAGTCAAATTCAGGTATTTTCCATTATTTCATTTGCTGATCATGAAAATGTTCATAAAAGCTTAGATTAAACTTGAGGTTTCTTACATCAAAAAGAAGGGAAACTGAAGAAAAAATGACTTTTTCAGTAAAACATATAATTTACTAAACATAAACAAAGTGTCTCCATCTACTATCATTGATCCAACTCCATGGATTTTACTGGTGAATCAATATTGTAGAAGATGACGGTGTTTCCACATTTACTACGGAGCCTCTGAACATCCAAATGGGTCATATTTGATGACCATGAAACTATGACAAACTGTATTTTACACCAGTTATTTACATGTATTGATAGGATTAGTGGATCAACAAGTATTAAACAGTTTAGATCAGTGGATGGTTTTGGTCACCAGTGGCTGTTTGGGTCTTTATGGGTTAAGGCAACTAGGTTAGGTTTAAGGAAAAATAAGATCCTAATTTAAAACATGTGCTAAGTTAAACATAGGAATTCTACTTTTCTACTTGTGTTTTAATCTCTTCTCACTTTTTCAGGTTGTTCAAATAAAGAAATACAAGAGAAAGTCTGCTCTGAATATCTTGAGCCACTTCCTGAGAACTGTCCTAAAAAATTAGGAGATCTGATTGATGCCTGCCGGGCCTATGATAAGTTCCATAGACCAACTGCTGGAGGTAAATTATAGTCTCAGTCATTCAGATGCATTATGACCTGCCTTTTTTCTCATTCAGATACATACTTCCAATGAAAAAGCACTGAAATCTCTGCCAGATAACGCCTGGTCAGATGAAACAGTGGATTTAAACAACAGTTAAAGCTACTTTTTTTTTTTTTTTATCTTATTCAATTGTTTTTTGTCTTGACAAAGTCGAAAAAACACATAATGCAACATAACATAATATAATATGTAATACTTTAAATGACTGTATCCACACTGTCCATTATTACAACTGAAATACAGTAGGACGTGTTTCACAGAAAATATAAGTTTGTGAACATTTCATGAAAATGTGTTCATATTCCTCTGGGAAAATATCACCTTTTGCATCACATGTATATAATTTACTTCAGTTTTATATAACTGCACATTTTTTAAAATAACAAATGAAGTCCCAAAACAGTTGTAGTACATCATTTAAAACTAATTTTCCTTCCAGCATTTATGAGATGCTTTGGATAGATAAATAGATTAACTTGAAAAAACATAATATTTATGACTTTTGTACTCTCATATTACATATCAGAAGGTGAAATGCTATATAAATATTTCCTGGAAAACATGATCTACATATTTTTGTCTGTTTTGGTCCTTCATAGTTGCTTCAGTGTCTTTTTATGCACATCCTGATTGCAGCTGGGCACTTAAATGTTTAATACTTACTGTTTGGACTGTGCATCACATAATATCTATTGGTTAGGACTTGGAGACTTTCTGATCCTTTGTAGTTTTCACTTAAATCATCTTGTATGTTTCTTTTTTATTATTTTTTTATTCACACAAAACATGGTAATCTTTCAACATAACCATATACGAATCATTTAATTGCTTGAAAAATCTCTAAAATGACTCAAAGTATAGGGCAGATATGTATTTTTGTTTTTTTCTACAAGATGTTACAGAAAGACTAAAACTATAATGATCATTTTTCTTTTTCAGTGCTGGTGGATAAACTGCGCTGTGTGGTGGCAGAGTTAGAGGAGGAATAAAATGCTTCAGGAATGTTCTTCATGTCACGCTGACACTGGGAAAAGATGTTTAAAAATGTAGTTGGAAATGTGATTATATATAATCCAAAGAAACTGGATTTGTGGTTTGAACATATCTTAACCTCTTAGGAATCATACAGTATTATTAGCCTTTAACACCAGTAAAGCTTATAAATGATATACAAATGATATATACAAAAAAGTGACAAGCACAATTTATTCAATTTAAAATTCAAGGTCTTGAATGCACAACTTTTAATTCTAGTGGAGCACTTTCACAGTGTGGTATTAGTGCTTTTACTGAGGGAAATAATCAGAACATTTCTCACACCATCGCGTTTCTGCATATTGACCAGCTCAGAAAAAAAGCAGATCTGAAAAATAAATTTGAATGGAGCACTAAGACTGGTTGAGTGAACCATAGTGCAGGTTGGCTTTACAAAAAAACAACTTTGGTTTGTTGTTTTTGTCAGATAATGATTTTTGGAGTAATTTTTGTAAATCCACATGTTATTTTTCTGGAATGCATCCACAACTTTTCCCATCAGATATTGTTTGTCAGTCTGTCAGTTTATTTTATGGTTTTGATTTAGTTTTAGTATATATTTTCCTGAGTGCATTAGTTGTTTTATTTTTATTTTAGATTTTTGTTTAAGTTCTAGTTTTTTAGGGTATTACGAGCCAAGTATCGATTTACTCTGAAGAAGGTAAGATGAAAGAATATAAGACATCAAATATGATTTACAGGACCGCAGTGTTTAAGGCCTGATGCTATGCAAAGCCACTTAATTAAAATACATATTTCTAAATTATTTTAAACAGACATTTTATTGATACAGAAAAGCAATCACAGTGAAAATCATAGCAGACAACAAAAACAGAGCCTTTTCTACCTTTGTTTGGTTTTGCATTCCCCATTGTCAATTCTTTTTGTTCTTTTTAAAACTCTCATTTTTAATATTATTTGTTTGCGGAACTGTTTTTCCACTGCTTATATTATCTTGAATCCTAGTTTTCATGACCTGTAATAACCCTGACAGTTAAAGGTTGTAATATTTATCAGTGCTGTGTCTCAGACTTCATTAAACAGAAGAAAAGTCTAGGGTTCATGAATACATCAGCAGCAGCAAGTTTCTTGTTGCTGAAGGCTACTAGTCAAGGCACAATGCATGCTGGGACTTTTTCAGCTGATTAGCAGTATTTAGCATCCTTATGTTGTTTTTGGGGCAGTTAGGAGGCTTTAAGTTGACCAAAAAAGAAATATGAAAAATTTAAAAACACAGTGGCGTGAAAACGTATTGTTCTATTTTGTTTTGGTCAGTTTTGCATTCCACACAGTTTTTATTTAGTTTTTATATGTATAAAACTCTCATTTTTTATTTCATTTGAGTTAACTGGCTTGTTTTTATGCTACTTGTCTTATCTTGAATCAATAAATATAATAATTCTGACAATAAAAGGTTCTAATTCTTGTCAATGCAGTATCTTGGACTTTACCAGACAGAAAGGACAGAAAATACTTTGGGAGGAATTTATGGAGGACATATGATATCCTGTTTTTATTCTAGAGCAGCGGTATCAAACATAGGGCCCACAAGCCAAAACCAGCCTGCCAAAGGGTCCAATCCAGCCCATGAGGATGATTTTGCAAATGTCAATGATATCAAATGCATTGTAGCTCAGGGGCCACATATAACCCAATTTGATCTCAAGTGCATTGGACCAGTAAAAATACACTGTTGCCAATAAATTTGGAATCATTTTGTTTTCAAACAATCCTTTTTTTAAATCCTATTCATAATATCCTAATTTTATTCATACTTGAGTGATTTTGGTTATTATCAAGAAAACCATGGAGAATGGATAGATATCAGCTCTGAAATGAAACTCTTATGAGCTATTTTTGTTGTTATCATTATATTTGTCCAAACAAATGTACCTTTGGTTGCATCAGGCATTAAAATGAACAAGAAACTGAAGAAAACAAAATGTACTGTTTAATATTGTTAGAATCGCACGTATTTTTGTGGTTGTACATGATTGTCCAGGTTATTCACATTTCCATTATGTAATTTAACTTTTTTTTCACGCTCATGTAAAGAGAAGAAATTGGAGTTGACATTTATAGGTTATTATGTTAATACTTTATCATAATACTTTAGCCCACTGAGATCAAACTGAGCTGTATGTGGTCCCTGAACTAAATACCACAGTGGCAGATTGTTCATAGTGCGGCTCATTGTCTCTATAGACGATCTTCGGCAGTGACGTCACAGCAGGATGGGGCGGGCAGAGTCCACTGGCGCCGGGAGATTCGAGCCCCGACAGCGGTATTAACAGAAATAATAGTCGGATGTAATCAGGAAAAAATAAATACGCCACCGTGAGATCCATTTGGATAGTTTAGTTGTTGTGGAGACCATGTTATCGTGTCCGGGCTTCCAGAGTTGGATCTGCAGCTGTTAATCCTTCATTTCTTCTGAGGTGGGTGTCCGCTTCAAACCCGCGAAGCTGCCGCTGCAAGTCAGCTAGCTTAGCTACCTAGCTAACCGTGCTAACAAGATAAACTAACTTTGTTGTGCAAACACGCGTAATTAAAGCAACCACACCACATGCCGCATTAGAAGTATCTATTATCGTTTGTCCCCAGGATCAGTGCACGTCATCTCTCTATGTCTGCATCTTTAATGTCAAGAATGAAAGGTCTTTCAGTAGCTCTAACGTCCATAGTTTCGACTAGTCCCCATCTGAGAATATAGCTAGATGATTTCTTGTGCTTTGTTTTTGTTTTTTTCTATAAATGTATTCGTTTGTTGTAATCCGGACGAGAGGCTGAATAAATGTTGACTTTTATCTTAAGAGCTATCGTTGGCTTTGTTTTGCTCGAAGGCCTCATCGACCTCGGGCTGTAGTTTTGATCCTCACCGGGGAAAGCACCACCTGGCCCCGCAGAGCTATCTCCAGTACTTGCAGCTCTGTTCCAGATAACCTATATATGATTAAATTATGGTGATTTCATGGACAGCTGACAGGCAGATGTTCCCACAGACCACGGGGTGAGCTGTCACTTTTCAATGACCATCAAATGCAAAAATCAACCTGATCAAGACGTGTAACAGAGATACTACACATGGTCAGAGCAGTGGCATCATAAACGTTCAGCAAAATGTTTATCTGCATCTGTGTATCTAATTCCTGCAGTCGTTCAGATTTAAGCCACAGTGAAACGTGTAATATATTGATTTATGTATTTTTTATCCTTCAAAATATGAACAAATGTCAGAAAAGGGCATGGCTGATTCGATTTAGGTTTTTCATTGTTTTACAAAGTCCTCAAATTTTTACTTCCAGTGGTCAAGTATTTAATTTCATGACAAAGCTAAAGTTTTTGTACAGCACAGCCTTTAGCCAGCATATGGTGTCTTCCCTCCCTAGTTTGGCAAGTAAAATCTACTACAAAAACCATCCCTTAGTGAGGAGGCTCAACTCACATTTTTAATAATCATTCAGTCAAAGAAGTCAACATAAATGGAAGTGCATCCCCTGTATTTTTGTAGATGGGACAGTAAATGTAAAAAATGCATCTCCTTTTTGCTTTCACAAAATACTGTCAGTGTTTACAAAACTTTGTCTGCAGTTACAAAACTCTTCTGTGGGTTACAAAACATTGTGGCCTCTTTTTGAGGTGGGGGCGTGGTTAGATGAGAGGTGGGTCCAGACAGGAAGCAATTAGGGGGAGGTGATATGGGCAAAAAAAAAAAAATCTCGATTATTTTTTTTTAAATTTCCCAATAACAATAATCTGACGATATCCTTTAAAACATGAGTTTCGTTCTTCTTTTTTTTTTTTTTTTTATTTACAAAAAATGCTATAAAACTCTACTTGCTTACCGGGACATCTACAGATAGACATAGCATTTCAGAACAACAGCTCTTGTTTGTTTTTAAAGTGCTTCATACATCTTCTGCAAAAAATGGGGGGGTGTGCGTGGGGTAGGGGCAGTAGTTATTTACGTGGGTGTGCAGTCCATAACTAGTGTAACTAATGCTGGGGTGAAGTGAAAGTGAAACCTACATGCTCTCAACGTCCGACTCCTCACTTCTGTTCCTCCATTAAATGGCGGATCTTACACGAAATTTTCACAACTTCTAACTGGTATCCACTGGACCTCCTCCACATGAATTTGTCACATTTACCCCCCCCCCCCATTAATGGCACCCCAGCTTGCATATAACGTTATTTTGTCCAGTGTCAGTCAAAACTGAACCATTTC
>JAPQRP010000025.1:23354230-23366122 GCA_037367295.1 Apogon hyalosoma
ATCAGGTGTGTTGGAAGAGGGAAACATCTAAAACATGCAGGACAGTGGCCCTCGAGGACCGGAGTTTGACACCCCTGATGTAGAGGAACCTCAGCATGTCTGTAGTTGAGGTGTCCTTCTGCCCGGTGGAGCCGTCAGGAGCAGGATCATCATTCAGCGCCACAGCCTCTGTTGGTTGGCTGAAGCTGCCCATGTCTTCAGGTTGATCCATAACTGACAGTAAAGGAGCCTAGAGGGACATGAAAAATGAACTGCTGTGTCCCATAAACATACCTCTAATAACCCAAGAACAGTTGTACACTGCATACGTTATTACTGGGCATTAAACTACAACCAAATCTATACAAACAAATCTGAAAGATGAAAAACAGAATGCTTATAACAATGTTTGGTCTGGAAGAATGGAAGAAGTGCGGTTGTTTCCTAGAATTATACCAATAAATTATACCTCTAGCAGAAGTGTTGTTTAATGCATAAATATGTTAACAGTAAATTAAATATTGCTCTGGAGGTAACTGGCTGATTTATTGCATTAATTTAAACTGATTAAAACAGCGAACATAAAACGTCCACAAAACAGTGTCAACTAACTTTTAAAAATAAGGCATGTAAATATTACTATTACAAACCATTTAATGCTAAAAAACAAACAAAAAACAGCAACTACAGTTTTAAATATCTTACCCTTTAAGCAGATAAACTTAGGTCAAACAAAACAGACGGACACGTACTGACGTTATAGTCCCAAATACTTTCTAATAACCCCTTTTCTCTGAGAGCTCCGTTACACTAGGTGTATATTGTTATGTTGTGTCGTATATAGTTATTATTGCATTTATAAAATATATATATTTGCATTAACTATCCACGACTGTCAAAAACAGAAGTGTTTTACCACAAACTGCTTTTATTTACGTCCCTCTTCAGACAGAAACCCCGCCAGGAAGTGACGTCATCTTCCACTTCTTCGTCTCTTTTTTTCTGTGTCGATCCGCGAATAGTGAGACAGCTTCCTCCACAGGTGAAAAAAAAATTGCATTTGTTTACGTTTAAAAACCAAATTAAACCAGCTCGAACTGTGCAAAGGTGGATTTTTTATGAAAGACAGAAAATATTGCCTTTAGAGTTTTATTTTATTGTGCTCAGTAACGCTCCTCTTATAATGCCTATAAAAAGTATTCACCTCATTTGATGTTTTTCCCCTTTATTGCTTTTTAAATTGAATCATTGGTGATATACATTAGGATGATATAAATGTTAGGATTTACACTGTGTTGTGAGATTCTTGTATGCTCTCCCTCTTTCCACTGTAGAATAAAGGATAAAAAAAAAGTGTAGAAATAAAGTGGCATTCAGTATAAATGGACAATGTTGACATAATCCATAAAGACACAGAACTTTTTTTTTTTAATGTGTTGATGCCCAAAATAATTTATCTCTACATTTAACTATTATGAAATTATTTATTACCATTTATTACAATATTATCCTTTGTATTTTGGATTTTCTCAGTGAAAGTCAGGTATTTTCCTATATTTAATTTAAAGCTAAGTAAATTCAAAGATTATTATATCAAAACTGAGAAAACTGAAGAAAATATAACATTTTTCAGCAATGTATGTCATTAATTCTACATAAAAACAAGCGTCTACCACCACTGTCATTTGTCAAACTACATGGGCTTTACTGATTAATCAATGTGCAGATGTCAGTGTTCACTACACTACAAAAAAGACATCTGATGCTACTGAAAAAATGAGAAACAGCATTTTACCTCAATATTTAAATGCATTGGAAGGATTGCTGTTTCAACAGTTATTAAAATTTTAAATCAGAAGATGCGTTTGAGTCTTTAAGGGTTAAGATGGAACCATGATCAACATCTGAATCAGAACAAGCTGAGAGCAGAAGCTGCTGTGACTGTGTCTGAAGTGTAAAAGATTCATGTGTCTCTAAGCTGGTTAATCAGTATTCCTGTCCACAATAACAACATGAAGATGAAAAACAAAAACTCCAAGCCGCTATCTCTAACTAAAGGTTAATGAAAAAAAAAAAAAGAACAGGGAATGGATACAAAACATTTCCTGATCACTGAACATCCACTGGAGTTCAGTTCAGTCCATCCTTAACAAAGGGAAAGAATATGTGTAAATCTGCCCTGGAGCATCCGCCTTCACTAACCGAGTGACCATGAAGAAGGAGACTGGTGATGGAGGACACAGAGGCACACATAATAACTGTGACAGAGTTACGAGCTTCAGCAGCTGGAATGAAAGAGACTGTAAAGATAAATGTTGCCTGGGATCTTCTCCAGTCAAAGGTTTATCAGATAGGGGCAAAGAAGAAGTCGCCATTGAAGAAGTCTAGAATAGAGTTCACCCACAGGCATGAGGGAAACCAAGGTCAAATGGAAGAAGGTTCTTTGAGCCTGATCGCCACAAACACACCGTCCCCACTGTGAAATGTAGTGTTGGCAATATCACGCTAATATCTAATCTAATATCGCTATTAGATGGGCAGATGGGAGTTTTGCTTGTTGTTGTAGAGGCAGGAGAAGTAAACGCTAAGTGGCTGACGGTTCTTGCTAGGATCATCATCACTGTGGATTGAAGGTCCTGTTTTCTTCATCATGGGAAAGTAAGTTTATTTTCCAATGAAATAATAGTGTGGAATAAAATTGTGTGGAAGGGCTCAGTAAACAGGAAAAGCTATTGTAGATTTTCATGTGTGTATCCATTTTCTTTGCTCAGCACCATGCCTACTAACGCTGACAGTTAGTTGAAGCACAGCTCTGTATGCATTATCAACTGGACCTTAATTAAGCAGGCCACACTGGCCAGCTAGGGCCTATTAAAACCGCATGGTTCCGTTTTTATTATTATTATCCATTTTGAAAGCAAATTTGACCCCCTGAACTGAACATTAACAAAAAGTCAGTTTTATGTGACCAAAAAATGTCAAGCCCGGCGATTTTTTTTTTAATTTGAAGACGCCAAGAAAAAATATCACGTGACTCGGCCACGCCCCCTCAAATCAATTAATTAATTATTGGCTTTAAACGAAAACAAACATTTAGGAAACATTTCACCTGAAAAGTGGTGCATTATACAATATGTTTTAAAAGACTACATTGGAATTCTACTGTTGCTAGGTTACTGTGGACAGTATATAAGACCTAGACGGCAGTTAACCGTCCCCTTTTGAACTTGACCACAGAGAGAAACACTGTTGTTTGAGCTCAAGAGATTTTACCAAAGCCTTTTAAGCAAACGATTAGCATCAAGGATCACCACCGGAGAGACCAGACCCCAGGACCGGAGAGAAGACCCCAGGACCGGAGAACAGGACCCAGGACCCACCGCAGAAGCCCCGAAAAGAAGCAACAAGGACTAGCAAAAATGATGAGCAAACGTCGTCATGCCAGAAAAGTAAGAATAGCAATTTAAACAATATTACACTGAGCTAATGTTAGCATAACTACATGTTAGCTACGAGCTAAAGCTAAAATATAGGCCTAAATGTAATTAATGTTAAGAAAGTTCGAAAGAGACATTTTCATTGCCCGGTTAAATAAAACATTTTACTAAGAAAGGTATGCTACAAAATTATGTTTGTTATGTAGTAAGTTTCTTTGGTGACATATTTTAATTCTGAATAAGTATCCATGCTCTCAGTCAGTGTTTATTTTTAAATCATCACATTGAATACTCACTAACTTTATCTACCTTGAAGTGAAAATCATTTCTCCCTTAATGCTGACTTTATTTTCTTTCTTTACAGCGGAGGTGGTTCACCAACTACCGTCCCAGCCTGCGGACCATCTATGAGTGTCCGGAGCTGGAGAGTGGTATTCCGCTGCCCTCCGCACAGGACAGACACGGGCTCCAATGCCTGGCCTCTACCACCGGCCCCCAGGTGCAGCCTGTGTGTTCGGTGCAGAGCGGTAGCGTTCTGCCCTCTTCCAGCTCTCCGGTGGCTCCGGACAGCCGACGCCGGTGTCCCCGTATTCGTTGGACCTGGATGAGGAGACTCGCATGCATTGACACCAGCTGTCAGCAGCTGCCTGACTATCCGGCCTGCGATTCCGGTTTCACCCCTGTCCACTCTGTCTTTCAGTGTTCAGCAGGCTGTCCAGAGCGGATGTGCAGAGAAGTGCTGGAGCACGGGCATTGGTCAGGACCAGCTGAGGCCTTGCCTCCATCCAGGCCATTGTGGAGACACAGAGTCCTGCGTGTCATTTCATTTTTCTGTTGCTGCTGAAAGTGTTGAGAATATTTGTCTCTTTTCATATAACTTGATATTGTGCAGATGTCTCTTATGTTTCAGGTTCCAGAAGTCACCAGTAAAGAAGCCCCTGTACCCAGCCAGCCCAGGACAGACCGTCAGCGGACCCAGGACAGACCAGGTCAAAACTTTGGAACCCTTGCACTCAGACAGGTGACACATTTAATTGATTCATTTGGAAATTGCTGTTAATTTTATTGAATATCTTAGTCATTTTTGTGTGTTTTTGTTGATAATATTCTCTATATTTTGGCTCATTTGTTCATATTTTTTGTTGCAGGCCAGGGGAGAGACCACAGGAACAGGACCAGCCCAGATGCAGACCTGGTCTCAGGTGTCATGTCCAGTCAGGACTTGGCAATAGGGCTGGCGACCCACTACAAATCCAGGTCATGTGTTCATTTGGATTTCATATTTTTTAAAATTGTCAAAGCTCACATTTGTTGTCAAAGCTCAAACACAATGTGATTTAATCTACAACTTTATTTTTCCTTTTCTTTTCAGGGCCTGCGACCCGAACCTGGATAAAGCAGAAGAAGATGGATGGAGGATGAGGAAATGCAACAGTCTCTAAATGTAAGTCAATGTGTTGGTCTTTGAAGATGCATTTTTCTGTGTCTCTGATCAGAAATGTCCACCACAGTTGTACATTTGTCTTGTTGTGTGTCACTGGATGTCACAGTGGATAACCTGGGTCTAATTTTGACTGTTTCAGGAAAGACAACAGTGATGCAGATCCTCTGTGAAGGAGGCAGCCTGTCTGATGGAGCCGTTCATCCATCAGTGGTCATTTTCCATCAGATCCAGTAGATCCAGAGGTGGGTACAATCAACTTCTTGTCTCCTTAGGACCCACATATACAAAAACACACCATGAAATCAACTCTTTTACATCCAGTGTTAAATGCTTCTGTCTTGATGTTTGTAGATGTGGGTGTAGACGACATCAGAGGATATGTCAGCGGTGGACCTGTGAGGGGGAGCAGAGACCCCAGACCATACCAGACCCTCCCACAAAAAACAAAATGAGCCCACTAATCTGAGACTGTAACTATAATAAACTGCATGAACTTCATCTTTTTCTTCTGTTTTTGTAAAAGAACCAAGACGGAGGTTCAGTTGGTTTTATAGTCTTGTCATTTCATGAGTGGATTGTACCCACTTGTCTAGTGGTTTGGAGTGGGTGAAGGTGTTGAACCCTTAGGGGCCTGAGTCTATTTTGGTGTCTTTCAATACTTCTGATTCTGCCTTTATAGAACACATTACAAATGTTAACCATGCCCATGTTTGGTATAGTTTTTTCAGCGCTGTTTCATCTATATTATCTGATAATTCTTTGACACTTTATCTTACTTCATTAACATTTTGGACCCAAAAATACACAAAAAAAAAAAAAAATTAAATTTGGGAAAAAATACAATATTTTACTCTGAAAACATGATTCTATTTATCTATTAATTATATCTCCAGGTTTACATGGTCGATCAATGTCAAACAAAAACTTTTTTTATATATTGCTTTGATCCCCATGGAGGGTTCAAGTTCAAACATTTGTCAAGGCGTCCACAACCAACTGTAGACTTAGAAACTGTAGATTTAGTGTTTAAGTGTAAACTGGTGAGCAAGGAAATGGTTAACTAATGCTACTGTAATAGTTGCAAAACCTCTTCCAACATCTAACAAAAATTGTGTCCTTACATGATATTTAAAATTTTCTTTCATTTAAGCCCCTCGGGTTGGAATACATCATAGTTATATTATGTATGATAACTGAGTTCTGTTTCATTACTGATGGTTTTACAAAACAGAAAACTGACTCATTTGTGTTAACAACCAAAATATAAAGCTTAACTGAGTTATTCCAGGAGATTATTTCTATTTAGTTTGTGGTATAACTTCAACAGAAGTTTCACTGAAACTCAAGAAATATAAAAAGAAAATAAATATCTGTGAAAAATCTTACAATGTAAATGTGAGATAATAGAAAACATCTTTATTGTCATTAATGGCTCTGTACAGCAGGGACTGTATATAGTGAGAATGACGTACATGGGGGTCTGACACAAGGGGTTGTGGTACAAAAGGTGCATTAGTGCGATGCAGGGCAACTGACACAATTAGGACCAGGTCTTAAACTGACATGGGTACCAAGCAGTAGTATCTGTGTTGTATAAAGTATTTGATATGAACTAGACTTAAATATCCCCAGTACCAGTAGATCACGCATATATTCACTGGGTCAGTCCACTGTCTACTGTAGATGGACTTTGGATCAGCTGGTTCTGCTCTAATTTTGGACCCTGGTTGTCAGTGATGATAAAACCATGTATATTTGTTTGTTTCAGGTAAAACGAGCCATGATCTGGACGTCAGGATACGCGATTTCAGGCCACATGTCAATGTCTGTGGACCACTTGTTCTTTGGTAGCTCGTACAATCCTTGTCGAGCCCAGTTGTCCTTAATTTCATTTCATATTCCACATTTTTCCAGGTGTCACTGTCTTTACTACTACACTCTGTCGTGTGGAGCGAGGTTTTTGCTACTCAGTCCGACAGAGGGGTGTGGCCTGGAGGGAAAGTGACGTAAATGCATACCCTCTATTATTACATGATTATTTATTACCAAGCTATAACTCCACTATCACAGTGTTATTATTAATGTGTGATGCTACCCAAGGGCTTTAGAACTGTTCTGTATGTCATTTCTGATTGTCCAAAAGACATTACAAGCTAAATAAAAGTGCTCAATGACAAGCTTTCTATGAAAATCTTCCGCACTATTACCATGACAACAGCACTGCCCTCAAAAGCAGAGAGGAGGAGGAAGAGGAAAAATTCTCACAACTAACAATTAATTGTGTTTGATCCCATCGCATCATTTCTGGCTTTCTAACACGTTTGTGCGAGAGACGCTCAAAGAACTCCTTATCTTGCTGAGAGAAGTTTTTTTGCAGGCCAAGCCCTGTCTGAGTCATTTTTAATGTTGCCCTGCGCTTCGCATTGGTTGAGAAATTATCTGATGGTTGGTTTATCTGATTGTTGGTGCTGAAAGAGGGCGCCGCCTGGTTCATCTCACCCCGCTCCAGGCACACGGCAGTGAGGAAAGACATGAACTAGACTCTGCTCTGTTTCTCCGTCCATCATGATATCTGTCCATACGGAAAAATGGATATGCATCAAGATGTGAGTTGAGTGGTGTCAGCTGTGTTTGGCTGCGGTAAAACATCACTTGGCATCATCTGCCATTGCAGAGGCATAAATCTGTTTGCCCCTGGTGATTTTGTCATAAAAATGACACTTTATTCCCACATCACTTGTTTGTAAACATGGTAAGCGTTCCATAATAAATAGGACTGTAATAGCCTGTGGACACAGGTTTGAGACTGGAAAGGTGCCAGTTCAATTCCCTCGGCCTGTTGGGTAAGAAGAGAACTGGCACTAAATTTCACTTTCTCTGCCTTCAAAAACTAGACAAGTTAAGTGAAGCACCAACTACTCTTCTGAGGCTTCACATGGCTGCACAGGAAATGACTGTAATTACAGTGGGCAGCTCCCAGGTGTGAATGTGAAGCGGCTGTGAGAAGATCACTGTGCTCAGTTGGACACATAAAAGGTAAAAAAAGAAAAAGGCAAACATCAAAAAGAGGCTGGCAAAGAATCCTTCTAGTATAAACATAGGAGGCATTGATACAATAACGGCCAAACTAAAGAGGAATGAGTAATGCTTTCTGCAGCCCAGATTCTGAAGGTCCGCAGATGGTAGTGTTATGGTTTGAGCAACTACCAAAAAAAAATGAAACTGGTGAACAGGAACTAAAAAAAATGTAAACTTGACGTGACATAAATAACACAAAGGCGGAGCATGTAATTCAGAACAAACTCAAGACGTGTCACATCACTCTACTCTGTGCTCCTGTAGGAATTCTGCCTCAAAATTCATATAAGGAAAAAAAAAACAGATAAAAATGCTGGAAGGGTGGCATGGATCCTAGCTACATTATTTTTTCCTATTTACAGAGCCAGGGCCATTTGCTCACAGAACTGGCAGAATATGACAAAAGTGCATTGGATTAGAATGGCTACTCCATGGAGGGGATGAGTAAAGATGGTCAAAACCAATCAATGCTGCCATATTTGCAATGAAAGAAATGTCTTTTATGCTATAATTCAACCTCACATGTCAAAAGGATAATGAACGACTGCATTCAGTGTGTCCTCAGGGGGGACAGTGAGTAGAGATGACTGTAGATGCCCTCCTGTCAGGTAAAATGGCTAAAGGGGGAAATATATACTTAGAAAAGTATTGGCATAAAATGTTAGCTGTTGGAGATAATTACACATGATCAATGAAGCAGAGAAAACAATCACAAGGCGAGTCTATTTGCCTGACAGACTAGTTAAAAAACAGTGCAGAGCATCCACACAGATGCACGCTCATCACCTTAGTCTAACACTTAGAATAACACCATCGATCCAGTGATGGCAATCAGTTACTGCCCTCATTTTTAGGCCCCACAATTAGAGGATTGAATCCCGAAACCATCTCCTCTGCTATAGCCCTCTCACTCAGGATCCCTCTAATTTTGCTGTCTATCTGAGAAGGGCAAATTGAGGGAAGCAGACAAAAGCTGAAATGAGATCAAATGGCTGTTGCTATGGGCGCTTAGTGGGTCCAGTATTTGCCACTTTGAAAAGGGAGAAAAGATTTCCACAGTAAAAATGTACTGAGATCAAAGCTAACAAACTGTTATTTTTTCTTGTAGTTTACTGACAGTGGCTGCACTTCATCACCTCAGCCAGTGAAATACAACTTTCCCAAACATGACCTGAACACACGAGACTTCTTTTGTGCATTGCTATTCAGGGGTTTATCTAACCATTAGAAAATCCCAAACTATTTTGAAAAGATTGAGGGATGGTAGAGTTAAAGCATAAGGCTGATAATCCCTTTATCAGGGGATCGACCTTTTTTTTTTTTTTTTTTTTTAAGCATAGGGTTTATGGATATATTTATTTCGTTTGCTAACACCACCAACACGGCCTAAAAAGCTGAGCCGCAGATTAGGAAGGCTTAAATACAGTCCCAGGAAATCTATAGCGCAAAATGAGGCATTTTATATGTTTTGGTGTTTTGTGTGTCTGTTCTTGTGTTAGGAAGAGAGAAGGCAAGAAAAACAAGTAGGAAGAGACAAAGGCACAATGAGCAGACTGCGTTGAAGAGAAAGTAAGAACAAGAAAATGAGCCTTGGGACTTGGTGTCTGCTCTTTGTGTGTGTATGTGTGTATGTAAATGAAAATAAATAATATAATAAATGAAATGATAGCTATTTTTCTCTTATCTCACAGAATCTAATGTAAAGCAAAATACAGATGCTCTGTTGAAAGTGCAGTGTCTTTCTCATAACAGTGGTTGTTTACTTCAGGATAACCACTATTGGCTATTATTTACCCAGCATTTTATTTACCATGGACTCACCAAGGTGTAGGGATACATGAGAGACTACATGAGATGTTTGTTTGTGTAGTAGTCCACACTAAAGTGTACAAGTGTGCCCATGGCTGTTGATAGACTTATAACGCTGACATGCAGCCTTGAGACTGCGACACCCATCCCCTGTGATGTCCTCAGAAACACTCAGTCACATGGTGCCTTTTACATAGCAGAAGGACCACATCATGAAACAGCGTAGCAGCATTGTGTGCAAAGTAACTACTCAAGATGATGAGCAAAGAAAAAAAAAACCCAAAACAATAATAATAAAAACTAAATAAAAAAAAATCCCTGTGCAGGCACCACAGCTCCAGGCTGAGAGATAAAAACAAAATCATAGTGAGTCACCTGAAAAACTGACATCAGCAATTAAATCAAGCGCTCCTAATGTGGCTCCCCGGGGGGACTGTGCAACAGCTTTCTCCGGATGCTCTGCCAGTGACTTTGCTCTTGTATGACTTTCCGTCGGGTGATTTGAAAGTGCTGCATTGGTACAGCAGCATGTTGTGACACATTTCCCTTGCTCTAATTTCTTACCAGATGAAAGGCTTGGGAGATTTCCCTGCAGAATAGTGCATTCATTTAACCGGTGTCACGTGAACGTGTGGTAGCTATATTAAAAAAGTTTGAGCTAAGAATAATGAAGCTCCGCTGGGGCTACAGATGAGCTTGTGTAGATTAAGAGGAGGCATCAGTGCGACAGCGTTATGAAGAATAAACACTCTGCTACAGCTGAGCTTCAATAACGGCAACTGTCACAACATTTATGACCAGGCAGAAGAATGACTACCACAAAATGTAGACATTACTACACCGGTTTAAATCTGATCCTGTTTCATATTTATGTAAAACATTGTCTATACTGTAATGCCGTCTTACAGTATAGTAAGGGTTATTTTCACTGTTGATTATCTCCTAAAATTTCTGTTAATGGTGAACATTATCGATCAGTGTTTCCAAATGTAATGTTCAAACACCTTGTTTAGTTCATAAGCCATGAAAATATTCAATTTAATGCCTCAAAGGAGAAAAGATACCAAAAAATACTCCCATTTAAGGGGGAGAAAAGTGTTTTTTCTTTGTTTAAAACTCACTCAAACCAATGAATAAATTATTAAAGTTGTTGTTTAATTCAATAGCTGACAAATACTAGATTATTTTTGTTTGTTGTTGAAGCTCTCATCATTTAGTCATAGAAACAGAAAACACGCCCAATTTAAATTTAATGGCTTTACATATTAGAATTAGGACTATTTGCCCTTTTTTTGCGCATTGATTCTCCATTTTGGCTTGATTTTTGTTATAAATAATGATTAATAACACATAGCTTAGACTTAAATAATACTAGAAGCAGCCAAGAACCAGATGTTTTTTTTTTATACAATGTTCTGATAAACAATTTAGAGAGGGTGCACTTTCTTGTTCTGGTGTCAGTGTCTTGTTGCTGAACTGATGTCTTCAAACCGTACCTGTAAATATCCCGAGCCATCCCAAAATCTCCGATCTTGGCCACACGACCTGGTCCTTTGCAGGTCAGTAAACAATTCCGAGCTGCGATGTCCCTGTAAATCAAGAGGAGACGTACAGACTGTCAGCTCAATCCAAAGCCTCAATGAATTTGATTTACAATAAGCTGCTGCCACTGTAGGTCTGAGTCATACATTATAATCAATGTCAGTATAATCTAGACCAAAACAATACCAAAGTTTAAAATAATTTTCTGACTTTGACATGAATGTTATTTTTCTGTTTATGGCGTCATTATTCTTAATTTCCCCCTTTCGTTATGAATAATTATGTAAAGGTCTCAGATGTACGTCACATTTTGAACAACTTTACTAAACCAACTTTAAAAGTGCTATATGCAGTATTTGTACCTTAAAATATTTTTAAAAAATACCAAAAATTATCACGTGTTTAGAAGAAAGAGCTCTGCAGTTGTGCCAAAGATGCCAATGTATTGAATGATAGAGATATGAACTGAATATATTCACACTCATGGGCTGACAGTCCTATTTGACCACTTGAGGAAGTAGTGCCTCACTCTGCTGGTCTCCCATGAGGAAAACTGACAAGTGACAAAATGAGATGAGAACTCTTAAAGGAGTGATATTTTGA